>OZ005652.1:110817646-110872646 GCA_963930645.1 Salticus scenicus
ACTAGAAAAAATAGCCCCACGCCAAACGATTTCTATTGCAATACATATACATATACTTCCTCATCATTCATAAATCATAACCTCAAATCTAAACATCACTGCTTTAAAAAAGCCACCGCATAATTCAAAAAAAAAAAAAAAAAAAAAAAAAAAAACAGTATTTATTGAAAGCCATCTGCTTTGATTATCCCGTGAATAAGCTGACTTCGTTCAAGGTCACGGTTCTACCCCTTCAGAAAAAATTCATCAGACATACTCCAATATCACAATACCTATAATCAGCAGGTGTGTTTACTAGGAAAGAGATTTGATATTAGTCGAAACGATATATCCCTATCCGAGATATCTATTATGGGTTCTGATATATTACACTATATTGAATTCCCACTCTACATTCATGCATATCGTAGGTGATGGAAACCACAGAAAAGGCAATATGACGAATGAAAACAATATCTTCTGTTTTAGCTCCTTTCCTGCTATTGGTTCATTGATATCGGTCTATTTCAAAGTGTCGATATAAAATGGCCAATAACATGCTTCAACATGTGTTTAATAAAGGTCATCAAAGCCGAAGTGATACAGTGATGCCAGATTGGGGATTTTGTCCCCATTTTAGGGAGTTTTGAGGCTTCTGGGGACAATTTTGGAGACCAAATGTTTGTGGGGAATTCTAAAACTTTTGGGGACAAATCTGGGGCGTTTTTCAACTTTCTGTCAATGTTGGTAACGTAATGATTTATCCCTATGTCTAGAGACTTTCAATAGCTTTATTGTTATTTGGGGATTTTTTCAAAAATTGCTTTCATTTGGGGAAAAATCGGAGCTTAAATCATAGAAAAATCTTCTTGATATATATTTTTTTTTTTTTTTTTTTGAAAAAAAAATTATTTTCCCTTTTTAGTAGAAATCAAGTTGGGGATTTTTTCGAAAAAAAAAAAAAAAAAAAAAAAACGTGATTTGGGGAAATTTGAAGACCTGTTTGGGGAAATAATTTTCGACCATCTGGCATCACTAAACTGATATCTACTAGAAGAGTTTTTTTGCAATTTTTCTTAGCGTTTAATAAAAAACTTCTGAAAATATAAGCAATTATGGAGTGTATTTTTTAATATTATTTTATTATTATTAAATATTTCGATAAAACATTTTTTTTATTAAGACTGTACATCAGTCAGATAGCTCCCTTTCTCCTTTCCCATGTTATCCAATGGGATTTTCGTTGCTTCGTTTTATAAAAATATCTCATTCAAAAATGAAGTTTTTCAAATTCTGTTTTTTGAATATTACTCTTTGAACGGGTTTACTCTTTGAACGAGCCTTTTAGCTTAGTGAGCAATTTTTCGAAAAAATTAATTTAAATATTTTATTTCAATAAGTAAATTATGGACTCTAAGTGTGGATCTCTAAGTAAAATATTTAAATTTATTTTTTCGAAAAATTGCTCACTAAGCTAAAAGACGACCTGTTCAAAAAGTAATATTCAAAAAACAGAATTCGAAAAAGTTCATTTTTGAATAAAATATTTTTATAAAACGAAGCGACAAAAATCCCATTGGATAACATGGGAAGGGAGAAAGGGTGCTATCTAACTGATGTAAAATAAAGTTTTATCGTCAGTAATTTTACAGTGACAGTTTCTTTATAGAATTATATAATATTGAATAGTTTATTACTTTTTTTTATGTAGCATTTATTTTTTCTCTTTCTATTTATTTATTTATTTATTTATTTTATTTTTAAAGCCGTACATGTTAAATAAAATTGGTTTAAATGCAAAATGAGTTACTTTAAGTAACAAAATGAAACTTCAACATAATTTTGTTTAAATAATATAATTTTTATACTGACAATGTATACATAAATACACACACACACACACACACACACACACACACACACACACACACACACACACACACACATATAAATATATATATATATAATATGTAATTCAAATTTCAATTATTGTGAAACTATTACGAATGTGAATTGAACATATATATTTAAAAGATATTGTAATGATTTGGTAAGAGGATACAAAAAGAAAAATGACAAGTAACTGACATTTTGGATGCATATAAGAGTTTTAAGTAAAAAATATTACTTTCTACAACCAAAAAAGGTGTATTCAATGGCAATTCTGAACTATTTGTAATGGCAATTCTGAACTATTTAAAATGATATTTAATACCTGCATCTTAAGACAATTTTTCTGAAGCTTTATTTTTAGTAGAATTATGAATTTTGATATACTTGGTACAAATAAAACACAGATCACATATTAGCTGTGTTAAAATATGATTTTAAAATAATTAAAGCTTAAAATGGGAAGAATAGAGGATAAACTATACAGAGGTATACTAAAAAGCAATAGTATAAGTTATAAGAAACACAAAACATTAATTCACTTTTTATGATTTTTTTTTAATGATAAAGTTATGGTAGTAATATACCAGAAAATACATGGAAAACACTCTATTCTTGTATACTTTAAAATTCGTGTGCATATGTCTTTAAAAAATAGCAAATGTCTATTTTTTCCTGCCTTGAAAGAAATATCGCGATATATCACTAATATCGATATTAACTTGGTGATATATCGCGATATTTAATTTCTGATATCGTCCAGCACTAATATATATATATATATATATATATATATATATATATATATATTAATTCGCCAAAATAAAAACCAGAAGTATCTCAATAGCTTTATGAATGAATATAAAAGTCCATCCGTAATTATTCTTTCACATTGTATTAATTCATTCAAATATGTTGCAAACCAGCATTCGTTTGAATATGTGTATTCAATTCAGTTTGAATCCTCAATGGCCAGAATGTAATAGATGTGCCAGACTTTCAATTTAAATGAATGAATTTGTTAAATACAAATTAAATAGCGAGATAACTGCATAAAATTTAAGTTTGAGCTCATGCAGTAGAATGCATTAGGTGAATAAACATTAAGCACATTTTCTAATTTTAATCCGAAGTGAAGGCAAGCAAAAGAATTCTCCTCATTAAGTACATAAGTAGTATTCGTCATTCGAAGCTCTTTTAGAGTTTCTAATAAAGTGTCAGAAACATTTAGTTAAAATAATGTGGAACCCCATTTTTATTCTATTGGAGGTTGCTGATAATGACATATGTATACTGAGGAAGAAAAATATTTGTAGTGTAAATTAAATATTTAATTTGATTGACGATATATATATTTTTTTTAATAAGGTACAGAGAAAATGAAATTTGCCTCTATTTTAATCATAGTTTTGTAAATATTTTTTTTCTGTGGAGCCTGCAGTATTTAATATTCTATAATACGCATATATAAATTCATTGATATATTTATACCATGCTATGTTTTTATTTTCAGATTTGAAATATGCATATATATATTGTATTGTGATTAATTCTCTTACATTATTCTAGCTTCATGTAAATTAGTATGAAAATGGATGGTTTTTCATTTATTATTTATTTATTTATTTATTATTATTATTTATTATTTTTTTAACTGTTTAAAGTTATTTGTTTCATTGGTGAAATCTTTGAGTTCATTGTCAATGATAGTAATTTTATATGATCTCATATGTCACTGTATGAGAAACGCCCTATTATTTATTGCCCAGTTTCTATATTTGAACTTAATAATAATTTTTAAAAAAATATTTTTTCTTTTCCTTACAAAAACTTCAAAATAAAATTTCTGTATTCTGTTCTTCCTTTCTTTTGTGTTATTATCATAGTGGTGAATTACTATATATACACCCCGCGACAAAAATATAGGAACAAATGGTTTTTTCTTGGTTTTTTCATAAAATAACGTTATCTAAATTGTGCTTATCAGTTATTAATATTATAAAAAAAAAAACTATTCCTATGCTAATGTTTGTTTAAAGACTAATTTAGAAAAGTTTTAAGACTTTTTTTTTTTTTTTTTTTAAGACTACACTCCGCGACAAAAAGATAGGAACAAAGGTTTTTTTTTTCTTTTTTTTAATTTTTCATAAAATAACATTATCTAAATTGTGCTGATCATTTATTATCATAACAAAATATTATCATATCAAAAACATATTAAATATTTGAATCATATTGAAAATAATCATATTCAAAAATTAAAAAAAAAAAAAAAAATCCTTTGTTCCTATCTTTTTGTCGCGCTGTGTAGTCTTAAATTATAAAAAAAATTAATCTTATTTTTTTTCTAAATTAGTATTAAAACAAAAATTAGTCCAGGAATAGTGTTATTTTACAATAATAATAAATTATAAGCACAATTTAGATAACGTTTTTTTTTATGAAAAATCAAAGAAAAAACCCTTTGTTCCTATTTTTTTGTCGCGGGGTGTGTATATATATATACTGTCATGGCCAAAAGTATTTGTACACTTATTTTTTTTAACACTGGAAAAAATAAATTCTGATTTTACTACTGGTCCTAAACTGTTTATATTCTCTAAGGCATACATATTTGCTATAAAATTATGGGCCTTAGTGTAGCCGACGAGGGCATCGAAGTCCTAGGGCCATGGCCTGGATCTACTCCTGACCTCAACCCGATTGAAAACATGTGGACAGTAATGAAACAAAAGGTTAGCCAGGCAAATCCGACCTCAGAGAAGAATCTGGCTGAAATTATCAAGAAGGTTTGGGTACAAGAGATAACTCAGGAGTATTGCGAAAAACTTGCAAAATCTATGCCCTCCCGGATTAAGGCCGTCCTACGAGCCAAGGGTCGACATACAAAGTATTAAATGACTGTAAACTGTTAATTAGTGACAGCTATTGACATTTATTTCAATTGTTGTTGAATACTTTTGTTATTTATCAAATAAATGACATAATAAAAGAGAAATGCGTAAAGTGTACAAATACTTTTGGCCATGACTGTATATATAGCAGGTGTCAAGTAAGTGACTGGCACATTTTGAACGTGAATAATAACAACACAGCTTAAGGAAAAAATGGGCTGCTTACTGCATCGTTATTAAACAATAATAAATTTTGAAATATAATGCGGTTTTAAATTGGTTAAAATTTTCGATGGGAGATGGCGCTGTATGTTATTTGTTGTGTTGAAGCAATCTAGATTAATCTTTCTTGATAGAGTTATTGCTATGATAACATTCATGTTTAACCTAAAAAATTGAGTTAACTCTTAAAGTGAACAGTGCAGTAAGAACAAAAAATGTGTTGCACAGTTTTTTAGAGGACAGCACAACCTATTTTTCTGTTAATATTTGTAACTAATTTTAACAATATACAATACTAGTTTTAACATCAAATTCAAAATTTATTGCTTTTTTAATAACAATGCACATCTAGTGCGTTTTTATCTCGAAGAGTATGCTTGTTGTTTACATTCAAAATTGGTTAATCATTTTGTTGACACTCTCTATATATGCATATATATATATATATATATATATATATATATATATTATTCAAAAGTCCATAATAATACCTCATATGTATTGGTTTATGTTAAAGATAAGGAAATACGAAACAATTTTAAATGCTTATTTATTTTTGAAACAGTGATCCAGGTAACACGCATGACTTCTGCAAAAGTTATAAAAAATACTTTTCTTACTTATTCATGATTTTATCTAGTTTTTAAAGATGATATAAATACGAGAATATTTAAAGTAAACATAATTTACAATGAATAAAATGAAAGTAAATTAATTAATTATAAACAATATTTTTGATAAAACAATATAAAATTCAATGTGAATAAAATAATAATTAATCGCTTTTAATGATAAATTACTATGCTTTTTGAATTTCAATTTACAATGTCAATATAGAATTTAAAAGTAATTATTTAGCTATAATATAATTTTTGTACTATTAAACAATCAATTATTTGTGCAAATTCGATAACAGACTATTTATTTTGTAATTTACTTGAAATAAATTCCTTCAAAACTTCTTTAAAATTCTAAACATGTAAAAATAAGAACTCTGCCAATAGCTTTATGCTTAAATTTAAATTTCCATACATGTGCATTCTAACATTTTAATTTATTCACTCAAATATATTGTGAATCAGTTTTCGTTGAAGTAAGTAGATTCCATTCCCTTAAGATTTTCAAAGACAAGTATGTACTAGGTGTGCCATACTTTCAGTTTAAATGAATGAATTCACTAAATACAAATTAAAACGCAAGATGAATACATACAATTAAAGTTTGAACTCATGCAAACGAATGCAAATGTTGAATAAACTTTAAGCACATTTTCTAATTTTTATCCTAAGTGAAGGCAAGCAGAAGAATTATCCTCATTAACTATATAAGTTGCACTCGGCATTGAAAGCCATAACAGAGTTTCTAATAAAGTGTAAGAAACTTTTAGTTAAAATAAAAAAATGGAACCTCAATTTTTTTTTTCTATTGATAAAATCGGACTATTGATGCTACGGAAGAAAAGCTATTTTGCGTGTAAATTATGGAATCTAATACGATTTTTGATGGAATCTCTTCAATAATATAAATAAAACGAGTTTTGTCCCCTTTTAATCATGGTTTGTAAACTTATTTACTTCTATGGTGTTTCTGGAATTTAATACTTTACGTTACAATTATAAATAATTTGATATATTTACACCATATAGGCAGAATTTTTTTCTTCAGATGTGGAATAAATATATTTGCATATATTGTATTTGGTTACTTATCTTAAAGTATTATTAATCCTTTTATTTCACTTTTTTTACTCCTTAAGTGCATATTAATTAATTGATAACATTTCTGAATTATTTTTCATGATCTTATGTTTCAAAAACAACTTATTATTTAGATCCTTGCTGCTATAATTGTCCTTGATTAAGAAAAATCACCCTTTACTTTTTGAAATATATTTATTTTTTCTATAATTAATTTTTTTAATAGATTTTGCTTTCATTCACTGCAAACCAAATTCCAGCGACGACCAAATATACATACATTCAAAATAATACTACTTCCCTGAAATCAGGAACGTTTCGTAAACGAAAACCCTGTTATTTCAGGAACCTGTTCCAAACTTATTAAAACCAGGAACGTATCCAATGTAAAAGAGTAACGTTACTGATTTTTTATGTGTCCTTTCCTTATTTATTTATTAATACCTTGCAAATTTGTGTTATCTTTTCCGGGACATGATCAGAATATTGATGATTTGTTACATATGTATACATACATGTGTGTCAGGTGTCCAGTAAATGACTGACCTACTTAAAAAAAAATAATAATAACACAGTTTAAGATAAAAACTGCATGCTTGCTGCATTGTTTTAGAAAAACATTAAATTTCGAAAAATATACAGTTTAAGATTAGATAAATCTTTTCCTGTGAGAGGGCTCACCATGTTATTTGCTGTAGTAGGGTCATTCCGAAAAAAAATGAAAATTTCACATTTTAAAACTTAAAAAAAATAATAATATTTTCAAAAGATCTTTATATTCCAATGATATCCAAGAATGCATACTTTATTATGGCATAAAATTTAATTTGATAAATCAAGTATTTTTAAGGATTTTCTTCGTTTCTGTCAAAAAATGGAGAATTTTGTCCACTCTGTTACATAAATGTTTTTTTTTTTTATTATTTATCTGTGTTAATTAATCATTTAGATTGAGCTTTTTTCCTGTAAATATATGCAAATACATTCAAATTCGTCATACACATTATAAAAATTATCATAAATATAATTATTTATATTTTTTTCTTATATTAAAGTCCACTATGTTACGAATTATGATACAACAGAAGAAAAAAGTTTATTTTTCTATTATATATTTAGTTTACATAACTCTTGTTTTTAACACTTTCCAACAAGGTTGAAAGCGTTTATGACTTGGGTTTGTCTGTCTGTCTGTCCGTCTGTCTGTTTGTCTGTCCGTCTGTCTGTCTGTACGTCCGCGCTCTAACTCCCGTAAATATTTATGGAATTTCTTGAAACTGACATATGTTATTCAAGTTCACTGTCGGATGTCCCCTATTGAAAATGGAGTTTATACCTCTACTGATTTGTGTACAGGGACCCCCGAAAATATTTCAAAGCATTATGTTCTATGAGAGGCATTTCTATAAACCATATTTTTATACCCTTACTGTACAAAAATCTTAATGAAATTGAAATATGTTATACAAGTTCACTATAGGATGTTCCCTATTTAAAATGGAGTTTATACCTCTACTGGTTTGTGTACAGGGACCCCCGAAAGTATTTCAAAGCATTGTGTTCTATGAGAGGCATTTCTATAAACCATATTTTCATACCCTTACAGTACAAAAATCTTAATGAAATTAAAATATCTTATACAAGTTCACTATCGGATGTTCCCTATTGAACATGGAGTTTATACCTCTACTAGTTTGTGTACAGGGACCCCCTAAAATATTTCAAAGCATTGTGTTCTATGAGAGGCATTTCTATAAACCATATTTCCATACCCTTGTTGTGCACAAATCTTAATGATATCGAAATATGTTATTCAAGTTCACTATCGGATGTTTCCTGTATAAAATGGAGTAAATACCACCACTGATTTGTGCACAGGGACACACAAAAGTATTTCAAAGCATTGTGTTCTATGAGAGGCATTTCTATAAACCATATTTCCAAAACCTTACTGTACACAAATCTTAATGAAATTGAAATATGCTATTCAAGTTCATTATCGGATGTTTCCTGTATAAAATGGAGCAAATACCACCACTGATTTGTGTACAGGGACACATAAAAGTATTCCAAAGCATTGGGTTTTATGGAGATATTTCTATAAACTAAATTTTAATAACTTTACTTTGCACGAAGATTTGTGAAATTGAAATGTGTTATTTATAAGCACAAACGAAAATACTTTGCATAGCAAATAGCATGATTAGCATTAGATTTACAGGGTGACACAAAAATATTCAGTTATATAAAGAGCTATTAATAAATATTTGCTAAAAGTGTACTTTCGTTTACATTAAGCGTTTTTAACACTTTCTAACATTTTAACACTTCCCGACAAGGTTGCAAAAAGTTAATGTCTTTGGTTTGTCTGTCTGTCTGTCCGTCTATCTGTCTCTCCGCGCTCTAATTACCGTAAATATTTGTGGAATTTCTTGAAACTGATATATGTTTTTAAAGTTTGCTATCGGATGTTCCCTGTTGAAAATGGAGTTTATACCTCTACTGGTTTGTGTACAGGGCACCCGAAAGTATTTCAAAGCATTATGTTCTATGAGAGGTATTTCTATAAATCATATTTCCATACCTTTACTGTACACATATCTTAATGAAATTGAAATATGTTATTCAAGTTCACTATTGAATTTTTCCTGTATAAAAGGGATTAAATACCAACTCTGTTTAAAAAACAAGGACACTCAAAAGTACTGTAAAGCATTGCGTTCTATAAGAGATATTTCTATAGATCAAATTTTAATAACTTTACTTTCCACGAAGTTTTAGGATATTGAAATATGTTATTTATATGCACAAAAGAATGCTTTACATAGAATATAGCATGATTAGCATTTGATTTGTAGGGTAACACAAAAATATTCTGTTGTATATTGAGAGCTTTATTAAAAATTTGCTACAATTCTACTTTCGTTTACATTAAGCGTTTTTAACACTTCCTAACATTTTTTTAAGTGTGAATATGATATCAATTTGTGTATTTGTCCGTCTGTCCGTCTGTCTCTCTGCACGTGCTCTAACTCCCGTAAATATTTATGGAATTTTTGAAACTGATATATGTTATTCAAGTTCACTATCAGATGTTTCCTATTGAAAATGTAGTTTATACCTCAACTGGTTTGTGTACAGAGACACCCGAAAGTATTTAAAAAAATTGTGTTCTATGAGAGGTACTTCTATAAACCATATTTTCATACCTTTACTGTACAATATCTTCATGAAATTGAAATATGTTATTCACGTTCACTATTGGATGTTCCCTACATAAAATAGATTACATACCAACTCTGTTGTATATACTGGGACACTCAAAAGTACTCCAAAGTATTGCGATCTTAGTGAGATATTTCTATAAATCAAATTTTAATAACTTTACTTTCCACGAAGTTTTAGGAAATTGAAATATGTTATTTATATGCACAAACGAATGCTTTACATCGAATATAGCATCGTTATCATTAGATTTACATGGTGACACAAAAATATTTAGTTATATTAAGAGCTATTAATAAAAAATTGCTAGAATTGTACTTTCGTTTACATTAAGAATTTTTGACACTTTCTATCATTTTTTTAGTGTGAATATTTTCAATTTGTGTATCTGGCTGACTGTTCTTCTGTCCGTCTGTCTGTCTCTCTGTCTGTTTTTCTGCACACTAATTCCCGCAAATATTTATGGAATTTCTTTAAACCGATATATTTTATTGAAGTTCACTATCGGATGTTCCCTGTTTAAAATCGAATGGATACCTCTTCTGGTTTCTGTACAGGGACACCCAAAATTATTCGAAAGCATGGTGTTTTATGAGAGGAGTTTCTACAAATGATATTTTAATACCTTTAATGTATAGAAAGTTTAATGAAATTTTAATATGTTATTCAATTCCCTATCGGATGTTTCCTATGTAAAATAGAGTACATTTCTAACTGTTTTGTATACAGGGGCACTTGAAAGTACTCAAAAGCATTGTGTTGTATGAGAGGTATTTTTATAAACCAAATTTTAATAATTTTATTTTCCACAAAGCTTAATGCAATTGAAATATATTATTTGTGAAAAGAGTGCGCCTTCTATGTAATATAGTATGGTTAGCATTAGATTTACAGGGCCGCAAAAAAATAATTAGTTACTTTAAGAGGTACTAATAAAAATTTGCTGGAATTGCACTTTTGTTTACATGAGCGTTTTAACACTTTCTCATAATTTTAGTGGGAATATGATTTCAATTTGTGCATCTGTCTGACCGATTGTCTACCCCTCTATCTGTTTTTCTCCGGCACCTATCATCCGTGAATATTTTAAGAATTTTTTAAAAATGATACACTCAAGTTCCCTATGGAATGTTCCCTATTTAAAATGTCATTAATAGGTCCTGTACAATTAGTTTGTTTATAGGGACAACAACGACAGAAAAAAAAAAAAAAAAAAAAAAAAACTTTGTATTACGTTTTAGGACAGAATTTTTTAAAAGTTATATTTAAAAAACTTCCTACTACAAAAATCTTAAAAACATTGACATGTATTGTTAATATTATAAAATATCTTTTTGTATAGAATATGATATGATTAACTTTCAGATTTACAGGGCTACAGTAAAGTATTCAGAGAGTTTAAAAACTGTAATTATAATATAACGGCTGCATTTTCTTTTGCTTTAAACCTTTTTAACACTTTCCAAAATGCCTAAGAGTAATTTTAAAATCAATTAGTCTATCTGTATGTTTTTCAGTCCTTCTGTCTGTTGCGCGATAACGTAGGTAAAGAATATTAATAGTTATTCGATACAACAATTGTGTACAGTTGGAAAGTGTTACTAATCAATGCGTACCGCATGATTTTTCTTTCTTGTTATGTTTTATAAAAGGACTATAATTCATATTTAAAATAAAATACATTTATTTTTCATTACTATGTTTGTTTCATTTTATAATGATAAAATAAGCTTCTGTAACAGAGTGAACATTTTCTGTAACAGAGTGGACACATTTTGTAACAGATCAAAAATATTTTATAATACTGGTCATTTTCCCCCTTGAAAATAGGAAGTGGGGGGGGGGAGCAAAAAAAATTGCAAACGTTATTTAACGATTTAATGCTGTTTTACACAATTCTTGATATATGTTCTTATGCTTTCTCACAAACATCCACACTACATGGAAATTCATAATATAGTCGCACACCCTGCAATTTTAGTGTGGCCTCAGGTAGCATTTCAACGATCTGATCAAATTCTATGTATGAAATATCTTAATCATCAGCTTTGAATAAATTTGCACTATTATTAGCAATTTTTCAAACTAATAACTCTTACTTCTCCATAATTCATATTTTCTTCTGTTACTACACCATATTTGAATGTTAGTTTATAATGAGTACCATCTGTGTTCAATTTTGCAAGAAAAGGACTCCACCTTTAATATCTTTTTGAAATATTTATTTTTATTTTTCTCAGTTCTTCATCCATGGACAACAGTTCATCAGTTTCTGATGAAGCCGATAAATAAGCATTAGATATTTTCAGCTTTCAGTTGTTGTTGGATTTAAGGCTGATTGACTTCGCTGGGGTCCTAGGAATAAATGTATTGCCCTTACATGATGGTTTTTCTAAGGAGTCCCAGCACACATTCACGTGAGTGTCAGAGAAAAGCACAGAAAACTCTGCATAGTTAGGTTGATGAGCGTAGCCTAGGATCGAACCTGGCACTCTCCATCTACTTTATTATTTCAATCTGTTTACCTTTAATTAAGTACAATTTCACCTTAGTTGTACCTTTAAAGGAATAAAAAAATTTAGTTGTATCCTTTATATTATTACTGCATAATATTACAATCAGCCTTCCTCTTCAGCATGCCTCTACATCATCATCAGCTCCTTTCTGGTTACCTGCTTGGAAAAAATTCCAAGTGCACCACTTAAAATCAACTGCATACTTATTAAATAAGTAATTTTTTTTTTCTTTTGCCGATATTAATTAAAAGGTGTATCGGAAAAAATTGAACAACATTTATTTTCATATCTGAATCATCTTTAAAACTGGGTCCAAATAGATGCTAGACCATGCTCTAAGCACAGATTCCGTACATGCATGACTTTGATGTCAACTTACACTGTTCTCTAATAATTTTTCAGGGTCTTCCAAAGTGACATATTTCTTACATAATACAACTGATTGATATTTTACATTGCTTTGTTGAAAATACAAGCCTGTTGGAAATATTCTTAAAAATTCGAATCTCTCGATAATGGATTTGGCGCTCTGCATTATTTCTTTTGGTGATATCAAAGAAAAAAAAGAATTTCCAATAACACATTTAATGTATTTATCAATTTGAAAAATAAATATAATAATTAAGGTATTTATAGTAGATCGTATTATCTGTTTCTGTCAATATGTCTATTCTGTTACATTAATGGTCCACTCTGTTACATTCTTTGTGTAACAGAGTGGACAAATAACCCTAAAAGTAAGGTTAGAGACTGTAAATTTCAAGCTATAATAAAAATAAGCTTTCCTGAAAAAAAAAAAAAAAAAAAAACTTTCAATAATTTATTCATTTTTTCAATAATTTATTCATTTAAATTTTTTTATGAAATAAAAATTTAAATGTAACAGAGTGGACATTTATTTAATGTATTCAAGATATTATAGTCATAAAAAGCAACTTATCTTGTTCTTGGAAATTTTATCCCAAATTACTGATTGCAGAGGGATAGTAAAAACTTCAGGCAATTCAGTAGTGTTGCCAGCTTTGATATAATATTAAAAAATATATATATTTACTGTAACAGAGTGGAGATAAAAGAGTTCAATAAAATTTGGGACAAAGACAAAAAAATTGTTTTTTCATACAAATAAAAGGTGATGATTTTTCTTTTTTGTCAGTCCTTTTTAGAATTTGTAGTTCTGTTCTAAATCATTAAACTGATTATAATAACTGATTACAAACTTGTATTAAATATGTTTGAATTTTATAAATTTTCGCTTGGGACAACAGGTTTTTCAATCTTCATCTATTAAAATATTTTATTGTGGCTATTATATTTCATTTAGAATTTAAAGAAAAATATCCAATGAAAGAAATATAAACAGGGAATAAAAAACAAACATAGTTGCGTTTTAATTCTTTATTATTATTTAAGTAAAAAATCATATTTTCTCGGACATAGTTTTTACCATTTTTTTTCAGAATGACCCAGTAATATAAGTTTGTTTTTAGTTAATATTTCTTGAGAGAAATGATGCTATGATAAAATATATATTTAAGTTTGAGGTAACTTAAGAATGGGAAGTAAAAAATGAGTTATTTCGCTTTTCAGAGGAGAGTGTCACCTATGTTTTGTGACGATATTTGTAACTAGTTTTAACAATATATATATGTATTTTTTTTTCTAGTTATTCTAATATTCGGTGCAGTTTTATCTCAAACAGTATTTTTATTATTTACGTTAAAATTGGGTCAGTTATTTTCTGAACATCGTGTGTGTGGATATATATATATATATATATATATATATATATATTATATATTATATATATATATATATATATATATATATATATATATATATATATATATATGCATTCTTCAAAATCTCATGAAAGTAGTTGATATGTATTGACGTATGTTAAAGGTAAGAAAATACGACGCATCTAGAAATGGTGCTCCAACCATTTATCACAGAGCTACAAATCTTAACAGATGGGTAGCTGGGACCCTGCAGGTGTGCACCTCTTCGAGAGTTTTTCGAATTTCGAATTTAAATTTGTTTAATGATCTTTTTAACCTTTTTTTTTTTTTTTTTTTTTTTTTTTCATTTCTATCACACGTGTATCTTAACAACGACCATTACCCCTATTTATTTTTATTTATTTAATTCATTCATTAGAAGGCGAAATCATTTTACTTGCTTATACAAAGTATAAGTAAGTATTGGAATCCCGATTTGCGAAATGGAAATTATATATCGCATAACTCAAACACGAATCATCTTAAAATTTTGGAAATTTATACGTGTGACTGACATGATGGCTACTTATACACCTGCAAGTTCCTTTTAATACGAGCTCTTGTTTTAGAGATATCAGTGACATTACATGATTTTTCGTGACGTCTGTATGTGTGTGTGTGAATTTGTGTGAATATTACATAACTCAAAAACGGTTGGACGTAAATCATCGCAATTTAGTATATACGTTGGCTATAACATCTAGTTGTGCACCTCCTTTTTTGGTCTTTGTGTGACTGTCCGTTTTGGAGATATTTAAGAAAATTATATTTGTAATGGCAAATATACAAAGGTTTCGGCCGTTATATATGACCTACCCCCATAGAGATTTCAAAATAAGCTTATGTTAGAGCCCATAATGATATTATAATGAAAGTTGTCGACACGTCTGCATATAGAAAGTTATTTGTAAAGACATAAGCGGGTTCTAGTCGACGAATGCATTTTATTTAATGAATTTTCAACCCGAAAATAGAGCCCTTAATGATATATTTATAAACGTTGTCCGCATTTCTGCGTGCAGAAAGTAATTCTTAAAGGCATAAACAGGTTCTAGTCGATGAATGTATTTTAATGAGCATTCAGTACGTAGTTAGAGCACATAATGATATAATTATGACAGTTGTCGACATTTTTGAGTGTAGAAAGCAATTCTTAATTTATAAGCAGTTTCTAGTCGACGAATGTACTTTATTTTGTTTTAGTCTTGTTTGTCATTTAAAGAATTTTTGAAAAATTTAGTTTAGCGCTATAAACCAATGAATCTTTCCGGAAAATTCCATATTTCTGTTCTTATTGAAGCTAGAGCTTCCAAACTTTGGCAACCTTAAGCTACACATATTTATCAAATTCGGTCGCAAAGTCGCCAAATTCGACGGAAAATCGCGAAAATCGAAGCCAAGACCAAAATCAGTGTTGGCTACAAACTTGGTGAGATTAGCGATCAAATTTGACGGCAAATATAGTTTCAGGATGGCCAGGATTAGTAAATTATTTTTCAATTTTAACTGAATTAATTGTTTATGTAAAATGTAGCGTTTTCCACCTCTAATTTTTGGCAAAGAGAACAAAAGTCGACTATACTCGAATGGTTTTCATAAAACTCTAAGTTAGGAATTTGCCAAAGAGAGATTCGGTAAAAAGCCATTGATGAAATAACTAGTATATTCGGCAGAATATAATTCAATTATCATGACTTTTATGGTTGGAGGAGCAGTTTTTTTTTTTTTTTTTTTTTTTTTTTTTTTTGTGGTTGGAACTTTCCTTTTTATTTACGAATCAGTTACCTCACTCACAAATGTCAATGTTTTCATAACGATATGTATATTCCAATGGGTGTATAAGGAAGTCATGTGGTGCCCATATCATTTTTTTTCTTATTATATTTATAGAAACCAAATGGTAAAACAGTATAAAAAATTAAATATATTAAATTTTGAATAAATTAAAATTATTTATAACACTTATGTTTATGTATAATTTTTATACTATAAAAATTATACATAAACATAAGTGATGAAAGAGTGATATAGGTAATACGTAGGTCTACTGAAAAACGTATATAAAATACTTTGCTTACATATTGTTTAAATATTTCTTATATATTGTTTTCTTAATATTTGTTTAATTTTAAAAGATATATTTCATTCACAGGATAATATTTAAAATATTTAAACATGATACATCTCTAATAGAATTAAAATAAATTTATTTCATTTAAAATATTATTTATGATAAACAAAATTATTCAATACTTTGTAAATAAAACATAAATTTTAAAAATTATAATTAATCGCTTTTAAATATATATTACCTTACATTTTGAATTTAAATTTATAGTATGAATATAGAGTTTATAGTTTAGTTATAGTACATATATATATATATATATACTAGCAGACCCAGCCACGCGTTGCTGTGACTAAGTTATACGTTGAATTATACGGCTGTAAACTATTTAGTACAGTCAAATTATTATTTACGAACAAAGACGAAAACGTTGTAGCCGATGTAAAAACCCACAGGGTTGAGATTTGAAACTTAGGTCAAAATTTGGAATTAGTTATAGTACATATATATATATATATATATATATATATATATATATATATATATATACTAGCAGACCCGGCCACGCGTTGCTGTGACTAAGTTATACGTTGAATTATACGGCTGTAAACTATTTAGTACAGTTAAATTATTATTTACGAACAAAGACGAAAACGTTGTAGCCGATGTAAAAACCCACAGGGTTCAGATTTGAAACTTGGGTCAAAATTTGGAAGCGATTGATAAAAATTTTCGTAGTGTTGATATTAAGCACAAATTAATTTTATTGTAGGGTCCTATAAATTTTAATGGAGAAGTGATATATATTATTTCTAATGCTACTTTGGATAAAATTGCTAAAATGACTAATATATAAATTAAATTCTATTAAAATTCTATTAAAATAAAAGTATAAAAGAAACAGACGATTTTAAAATCAATTTTTATGGAGGAGTGAAATATAATATATGCTATAATGGATAATTTTACTATAAAATGACCTCATCATTTTAAATATTTTAAAGAGGGCAACAGCTGTAGTTATAAAAAGGAAAACAATAAGGCTAAACCAGAAAAATAAGTAAATTTGATAAATATTTTAAAACTTTAAAATTGGAAATCTTATGAAATATTGGACATTTAAAGTAAATACATGTATCATTTTAAATAGAAAAAGATTTTCGAAAAGTTTAGTGTATTTTAACGAAGTGATGAGAAGTTTTTGAGTATGTTAAAATTTTAATAGTAAATTCAAGTTAATAAAGATGGGAAACATTGAGGATTAAGATAAGAATAAGTATAAAATTAAAAAAAAAGAAAAAAAAAAAAACTTTTTATATACCATGCTTTTAAATTTTAATATACTAATAATATACTAATTAAAAGGAAAATGATAAATATTCTATCATAGTTTGAAGTCAAATTTGTTTTCAAATGTCTAAATAAAATATCTGTTGTAAGATACTAATATTTTGCAGCGGAATAAATTTCATTTCTGTCATCCTTGGCGAAAAAAAAGGAATATCGCCAAATTATCTGGCGAAAATATTTAATTCCTTTCAAAAATGATGGTTATTTTAACAACTTATATTAAAAGAGTAATGAATAATATGAAACAATATTTCGTACAATACATATTACATGTCATACATACGTACAATGAATAATACATATTACATTTCGTACAATGCATACATCTGGCATGTATATTTTCGTGTTACGCTTTTGATCGCCAAATAATAATAATAATAATAAAAAAAGCCAAGGGCGACAGAGTTTTGAAATTTAAAATTAAAATTTTGTCAATTTGACAGCAAAATAATTCAATCTAACACCCGCGATAACTAATACATATCTATATCCAAATATAAGGATTAAAATCGGGAAATAAATTTCCTCGATTTTTAATAATTTCTTACAAAAAATCCAGTGGGCAATTAACATAGGAAATCTTTTTCTTGGCTGCACAGACGGTCAGTGAGTCACACTTTGCTTGCGTATAGAACTCATAGATATAGTATAGCATATATAGAATAGAGTGATCATTGGGGAGAAAAAAGTTATTCCTTTTCATTTGGGAAAAGACGACGTTTTTACCAAAATATGGCCGTCTTTCCCCGAGTGAATACACACGGGAATACATACTAATATTTTAGCAAATAAAATTTATGAATAATTTATTTGCTAAAGAGGAATGGAAGACTCCAGATACAGTTTCAAATTCATATTTCTTTCTACCTTTTCTTTTCTTTTTTTTTTTTTTTTTTCAATACAACTTAATGGCTGTTTCCAAAGCTTTTATTTATTTTTTTTTTTTTTCAGAATCAAAAATCTTTGTACGATAACATGGGGAAGAGAGATCTATATATATTACTATATCTATGATAGAACTACATTAGCACTTTATCAATGTGTCTAAAATCTTTAAATTAATTATGACGTCAATTTTCGTGAGATGCATAATTTAACATTTTATAATTTTTTAACGTTCACGTTTGATTAAATGTATTTATTTTTATGTCGAAAGAAAATGAACTCGTATTTTTTATTTATTTATTTATTTATTTATTTATTTTTTTTTTTTGGCAACAATTAAATTAATGGAACTCACAGATATTTTGGAGCAACTTTAATAAAGGTCTATAATTAACAAATAATTGCAATAAAACAATATTGTGACAATAAATTGAGATAAAAACTATCCTATCTCTCAAGTTGGACCAAACTGCACACAGTGTGCAAAATTTCATTAAAATCGTTTCCTTAGTTTAGGAGGACAAACATCCCCCGGACAAACATCGTAACACGTAATTTATATATATATACAGATGTGTTTTTATTACTAAGCACGTATTTTTTTGCGCACATTCTATAGTACAACTATTTATTTTGTAGTGTATTTAAAATAAATTTCTTCAAAAACTCCTTAAATCAATAAACATGTAAAAATTAGTCCTATTTTATAGCTTGATTAAGATTTTCAGTTCACATGCGTATATATTCACCTATTTTATATTTATTCATTCAAATATATTTTGAATGAATTTTCGTTTAAATAAGTATATTTCATTCAGTTCTGATTATCAATAACAAGAGTATAATAAACGTGCCATACTTTCCATTTGAATGAATGAATTCGATAAGTACAAATGCTAGACGAATGCATACAACTAAACTTTGAATTCATGCAGTAGAATGCATTTGTTGAATAAACTTTAAGCACATTTTCTAATTTTAATTCCAAGTGAAAGCAAGCAAACGAATTCTCCTCATAAACTATATAAGCAATATTCTTCTTTTGAAGCTATAAAAAAATTTTTAACTATTAAAAAGTATTAGAAATTTTTAGGTAAAATAAAGTGAAAATTCCATTTTATTCTGTTGAATTTTGCTGATAAAATCGGACTCATTTATGTTAAGTAAGAAAAAAATATTTACTGTTACATTACAAAATCTAATAAAGTTGGTGATGAGAAGCTCTTGAATGAATTATAGATAAAACAAAATATTCTCAATTTTAATCATGTTTTTGTGAATTTAATTACTTCTGCAGTGTTTGCTTTATATATATTATATGTATAGAATCTAAGTTTTATATTTATACTATACATGCGAGATGATTTTCTTCAAATTTTAAATGTATTATCTTTTTCATTTATATTTCCTAAAATTTCGTTAAAAGATCTCATATATATTTGGTACTCTAAAATTAAGTATGTAAGGTGCTTTTATAAATAGCGAACTCACTTTTATTTAAACAGATATAGTTAACAACTCCTCAAAAAATACATATAATTATTGTTTTATTTATTTATTACACTGCGCTGTAAATAATAATAATAATAATAATAATCGAACCCTATTACCATTCCTGCTGATTCTTATGTAAAATAATCTCCTAAATACGAATATGACTCCCATTTTTCCAAACCACTCACCGTTTTCTTGGGATGCCACTCCCTTCCTCAATTTTTATCACTGATCGATATTTTTATGACCATGAAGTTGATTTGGAGGATGGATAAGGATTGTTTTAGCACTTAAAAATAAAAATTAAAAAATAGATATAACGCACAATAACAAAAGATAATAGTAGATTAATAAAATATAACATATATAATTTATAATTTCTGTGGTAAATCCCCCCTCCCTAAATTTTCTCTTGCTACAAATGTTCATATTTTAGAATTTTTTACATCTTTAGCCCCTCAAATGATATTTATTAGTTAAAATAATCATTTCCCCACGTACAAATAAAATTCATAGTCATAAAATAACCGAAAAGTGATAAAAATAGGCGAGCATCGCCAAGTAACAGTGGATGATAGAGCAAAATCGGTGTCATATGGAGATTCAGGAGGTCATTTTATACAAGAATTTGCAAAAAGTGTGTTGGGCCGATTTTGCTACAGAGCCTTGTGTTCGTGGTAAACACAACTGTCAATAAATGCACTTATGTCATGCATACAAAATAACACAAGATCTAAGAAATAATATCATTGTATATATATGTACATATATATATATATATATATATATATATTATCGAAATAAAGTAGTAAATTTCGGGTGCAATCTAGTGATAAAAATAAATTGCCATGTATTTTGAATTTAAATTTATGTAGTGAATATATTTTTTAAATAAACATTTAGTTATAATACATTATTTGTAGTATCAAGCAAGTAATTAACTGTTTAAATTCGATGGTTTTTTTTTTTTTTTTTTTTTTTTTTAGTTTAATTTAAGTGAATTATTTTTAAAATATCTCAAAATGATAAACACATAAAAACTAGAACTTGGTCCAATTCTTTTACGATTAAATTTTTATCCATATAAATATTATCCCATTTTGTATTTACTCATTACATTTATTGAGAATCAATTTTCGTTTAAATAAGTGTATTCCAATCAGTTCCGATTCTCAATGAAAAGATTGTAATAGATGGATGCACCACACTCTCAATTAAAATGAATGAATTTCTTAAATAGAAATTAAAACGCTAGACGAATACTTACAAATAAAGTTTGAACTCATGCAGTAGAATGCATCTGTTGAATTAACTTTAAGTTCATTTTCTAATTTTAATCCTAAGTGAAGGCAAGCAAAATAATTCTTCTCATTAAGTATATATGTAGTATTCAACATTCGAAGCTATTGAAGAGTTTCTAATAAAGTGTTAGAAACTTTTAGTTAAAATAAAGGAGAAACTCATTTTTATTCTATTGATCTTCCTGATAAAGTCAGTCTTATTTATGTTAAGGAAGAAAAGCATTTTGCAGTGTAAATTAAAAGATCTAATTAGATTGACGATGAAAAGCTCTTCAATGAATTATAAATAAACTGAAATTCTCTCCATTGAAATCATGTAAATTTAAAAACTTCTGTGGTTTACAATATATGATATGCTTGTTTTATAATAGATAGTTATTTAAAATATCTGTAGGATATTTGAAAATTATTGAATTTAAAAGTGAAATATATAAATTTTCATTAGGAAGTGAAAATTGTTTCTTTTAAAAAAATGGACTGAATAAAGTTTTTTTTTTTTTTTTTTTTTTTTTTTTTTTTAGCATCAAATAGAAAAAAGTATATGGTGACCATCACAAAACGTTCTTCTTAATCATTTTATATAAAAGCGCAATTTAGTGTTTAACATGCGCAGAAGTTTAATCATTTTTTTTCTCTATATAAAAATTTTAAATATGAAATGTCATACAATTTTTATCAACAGAGGCGAGAATCATCATGCAAATAATCCCAGAAATGGAGTATTAGCATCGTCGCCTTTTGGGAAAGAAACACACAAATTAAATCAGCATTAATTTTCAAAAATGTTATCTGACATGTATAGTTTGATGCATTTATAATCCATATAATTTATAACTTTTTCTTCCTATTTTTACTTTAAGTTACACCGCAGTAACCTCATGTGTTGACTGATTTGCAGTCAAATTGAGTCAGCGTAGTGTTTAATAAAAACACTCTTATATATCAATTTTGTGCAATCATAGTCCATAGAATGTGAGATGTGCCCTACCGATTTAATAAGAAAATTGCAGCATATTGCTCATATCAGCCGATAAGAATTCATATTGAAACATCATAATGTTTCATAATTATTAAGATTTGTTCTATTATACACAATAGAACTTGAGGTTATAGCTTTTCATTAAGTGGTACAAACTGAAATATTGCAGCGCCACTTGTTGAGCGAAATGTACTGAAAATTTGTGGACATTAATTTTTGTCTTCCAGATGCTATGTAGTTATGCTGTTTAAAATCAAGAGCCACCAGACTTTGAACACAGGGCTAGCATGACAAAAAAAAAAATAATAATAATGCATTCTTTTGTCTATTAGTCAAAAAAGCAAAATTTTATTAAAATTTTCCGAGATTAAGTTTTACAGTTTGGAATTAAAAATCCGTTGTATAAAAACATTACACCGGCCCTTAAAGGTTTAAATGATAATTGGAATGGGGTTTTAAATAGCTGCAATCTAAATCAAAGTTTTTAAGTTTATTCTTAACATATATTTATCATGGATATATTCAATGCAATTCAAATTTATATTTCAAAATAAAGCACTAAAGTTCTCACCAGAAAATAATGATATTAAAATGTAATGCAGCCAATCGTGATAAGCATACAGGTTAAAAAGTGGATTTTCTAGAACTAGGGTTAAAACGTGGTAAACCATTCCATTACTGAGTTGAGGATAATTTCAACACATAAACACCTTGAGAGTCTAGTACGACGAATTAATACAGTTGACGTCGGTCTCTTACAAACAGTGTTGCTCCTTTATACAGAAGATTTTATTAAATAATTACACTTAATTTAAAAGAAAAATGTTCGGTATATATGATAGTCGATTAGACAAAGATACAATTATTATAATTAAAAAATTGCGAAGGATGTTGAATATAAAGTTCTCTATGTGTTCATAGCACTGTGTGCAAAAGGGAATGCGCTTATTCGCAAGAGACAGTCAACATTCAGTGAACTGCATTCTAAATCACTTCTATGCAATTCGCAAAATAAGGAGATTTAGCGTATGCTACACTTACTGGCCAATGAAATAGGAACCTTTTTTTTTTTTTTTTTTTTTTGGCATCCTTTTTGTATATCGGGCCTTCTTTTTTTAGGACTGAGGGCCTATTAGTCTCAATCTGGGATATTTGCGTTGTCGTTTTCGATAGTTGGACATTTGTCGAAATCATTTTTCGATAGTTGGACATTTATCGAAATCTAAAATTTATCGAAAATATAATTGAATAATTTGAAAGCGATGTTATAATTGGGAAAAAAAAAAAAAAAAAAAAAAAACTAATAGTCCTCCGTCCTAAACTAAATTCTGCTTTTGCCAGAATTTCATCAAAATCATTTTTTTTTTAATAATTATTATTGAAAGAAAAAGAAAAGAAAATTAATAATAAACAGTATCGTTACAAGCGATATCGAAAAAGTTTTTTTTTAATAATTTTGAATTAGGAAATAAAAAGTGCGCGTGAAATAATATGAAATAAAAATAAGTAAAAGAATGAATTTAATGATTTAATGTTTTTGTTTTTCGGGGGCTGCTCCTGCATATAAAAAATGCGTATTAAAACAAGTCGAAGAAGGAAGTGAAATAAGTATTGAGTTATATTACGATAAATACGATATATAACATGATACGGTACATTAGACCTATCGTCCAGGGTTAGCAGGCATTTTCGTTGAAAGAAATAGTTTGTTCGTTCGGTGCAACTTGCACATTAGTCCGGTGAGATACAACTTTCATATTAGTCCCTTGAGGTACAACTTTCACTTTAGTCCCGTCAGGTACAACTTGCACATTAGTCCCCTTTAAATATAGTGATATATATATATATATATATATTTAATATTAATTTGAATTAATCAAATATTTCTGATTGACAGCGTGCAAGTGCAGTCACACACAGAGGCTCATTTATTTATTTATTTATTTATTTTTTTTTTTGTGTGTGTTATTTACAATAGTAACATATACTATAGTTTGTAATTAAAGGATCCGGGTTAAATATTTTCTATTCATACAAATAAATATCTATATGTGCATGTGCGTGCGCAATGCGCCAAGTTTAAAGAGTGGAAGTCAAAATATACAAATCAAAAAACTCCACTTTTCTGTAAGATATCCGTAAGATACAAAGCAAAATTTATATATTTTCTTAACTATTGATCATACTAACAAATGTAATAGGAATTTTCATGGGACATTTTACGTAGTTTTTTTTTTTTTTTTTTTTTTTTTTTTTTTTTTAAACTGCTTGTAAATCTGCCATAAAATTGTATGGTATGACAATAGTAAATGTAGTACTTAATTATAATAATTGTCAATATCAACTGTTCTCTGTAATTTTTCATTTAATTTCACTGGAACATTTTTTTTTTTTTAAATATTTAATACTAGCAGGCAACGCCCGCTTCGCTGGTCCCTATTTTTAAATGAATCACTATAATGAATTCTCAAAAGTGCATTAATTTTTATCACGTGAAAAAAAAAAAAAAAAAAAAAAAAAAAAAGAGAAACAAAATCTGATTAGGAAAAATGTCGCACCGCGTTCTCACTGCCTTTGGAAAAAATTCCCAAAATGCTCTAAACCTTATTTCTATTATTTTCCCCCTTCCCCTCCCTCCCGTCTATCCTAATAATTTTACAAATTCGAAAATATCCGCAATCGATTTGTAAGTATCAAAAACCTTTATGCACCTGTTTTCAACGATCTGTCTTTATTTTTATTTTTTTGCCCCTCCGCTCCCCCCTTCCCGCCCCTCCCAATAATTTTAAAAATTCGAAAATATCGTCAATTGATTTGTAGGTATCGAAAACCTCTCTGTCCCAATTTTGAATGATCTAACTATATTTTATTTTTTTTTCCCCTCCGCCCCCCTTTCCCGGCTCTCCTAATAACTTTACACTTTCGGAAATTTCCCCATTCGACTTCCAGGCCTCTATAACCTATCTGTACCAATTTTGAACG
This sequence comes from Salticus scenicus, assembly GCA_963930645.1. NCBI lineage: Eukaryota > Metazoa > Arthropoda > Arachnida > Araneae > Salticidae > Salticus > Salticus scenicus. The sequence goes on from OZ005652.1 coordinate 110,842,910, forward strand.
CCCTAACTGTATTTCTATTTGTTTTTGCCCACCCCCCCCATTTCCCGCCCCTCCTAATAATTTTACAAATTCGAAAACATCCGCAATCGATTTGTAAGTATCGAAATCCCCTATATACCAATTTTGAACGATCTAACTCTATTTTTATTTCTCTGCCCCTCTCCTCCCTTTCCCCCTTCCAGCCCCTCCTAATAACTTTACACGTTCGAAAATATCCCCATTCGACTTGCAGGCCTCTAAAACCTATCTGTACCAATTTTGAACGCCCTAACTGTATTTCTATTTGTTTTTGTCCCATATCCCTGACCCCCCTGCTGCCCCACCTGGGGGCTGAATTTCTAAAATTCCAGAAATTGGTTTTTAGATATTTGCATTAGCTATATTTTAGAGAAAAAATTTCACGTATATCTATTTTTTTGTTTGAGATATATAGAATTATGCGAAATCACGTTTTACGCATGTGAAATCACGTTTTGTCCCCCCCCCCTCCCGACCCCCTTGGGGACCGAATTTTGAAAATTCCAGAAATATTGTTTTAGACATTTGTATTAGCTATATTTTAAAGCAAAAATTTTACGGATATCTGTTTTTTTTGTTTGAGATACGAAAGATTTTGTGAAATCACGTTTCCCCCCCCCTCCCCCCTTGGGGACAAATTTTGTAAAATCGCTGCTTAGTGGATGCCTACGTTATAGAACGAACATTGTCACAAAATTTCATGCTTCTAGGTCCAGAGGTTTCGTCTGGGCGATGATAGATCACCCCCTCACTCACTCAGTCAGGAAGTACTCTTTTATATATATATAGACAATACTTTATTATTAATATGTGACATTTAGTTCATTTATTAAAGCATAATTTTTTTTTTTATTTTTTTTTTTTTTTTATTCTTAGGAAAAAAAAAGTATGCCCCCCCCCCCTTTTTTTCTTTATTAATTGCGGGACTCCGAGCGATTTCCTGTGCCGCTTGGGGAGCCCTGCTCAGCTCTTTTTTTTTTTTTTTTTAACATTAATCTTATGTCAAATTATACTCTGATAATAAATCTTGTACAATAGCACTTCAATAAACATGAAAATCTTAGAAATTATCTTATGGTGTAAAAGTTATTTTATTTTATTTTATTTTATTTATTTATTTATTTATTTTTAACAGATAACAGCCGATATTTATCAGGTCATCGATACTACAAGCTTCTAGAGTGCATTTAAGACAGAAATTTTATGCACTGTCTACTTTCAAAATCATGTAATTTGAATGGAAGAACAGATTGTTGTCGTATGCACCTTACAAACATGTCAAAAACATTTTCTATTGGAATAAGATCAGGACTTTTTTGGAGGTCAGGGAAGCCGTTGGAAATTAGATTCATGTTTACTGAACCAATCTCGAACAATTCTGGCACTATATCATAGTTACCAACATCCTGAATAATATTTCGCAGTGCTGTTAATACCCTTTTTCCACAAAACTTTATTTTTAGAACAATTTCCTTTGAATATAATTACTATTAAATAAGGATATAAATACTCTAAATATTCTGGTGTGGCACACACACGACTGTCTCTTACCCTGAAATTCAATACTATAAAGGTAGATTGGGCATTAAAGGATGCTTTTTATGTCTATAAGCTTAACATTCTAGACACAAAAATGTCTTCAACTTTTATAATATCATTACTGGCTCTATCATTAGCTTCGTTTGAAATCTCTGTTATGGTAGTTCATATATAATGGCCAAAATCTTTGTCATTTTGGTGAATATAATTTTCCTAATTATCTCCATAACAGAAAATCACAGAAAGTCCAAAAAAAGAGGTTCACAACTCGATGTTATAACAAACCTATATACCAATTCGCAACGCTCTACGTTCAACCGTTTTTGAGTTATGCGAGATACACATACACACACGCGAACACAAACTTACATACAAACGTCACGAAAATTCGTGTAAAATCGTTGCTATCTCTGAAACGGCAGCTAGCATTAAAATCAAAGTTGCATGTGTAAAACTAGACATCATGACAGTCATACATATAAATTTGAAACATCCTACGATCATTCATTTTTTAGCTATGTGATATACAAAATCGGTTTCGCCAATTTGGGATCACTATACTTTCTTATACTTTGTATAAGGAAGTAAAAAGACTGCTGTGAAATAAACGCTGGATACTAGCAATACAACGGAATATTAATTAGGAAGTTGGCAACTATTATATATATTTGTATAACAGACGATCAAACATTATGTTTACTCTCAAGTATAACCAGGGGACCACTTTTCAACCAGCAGACCTTTCTCCACACCATGATAACACATTTTGCATACGTACGCCAATGGCTAGCATTTGTATAATCACTCACAAGTTTTTAATTCATTGGTCACTGTGTGTAGTTTGGACTCATTTGGAAGTGTATTTTGAAATAAATGTTGTTGTTTGTTTACATGTACTAACGCTTGATTACGTATTAACGCATGAAACATATTAACCTATAATCTTTTAGCATAAATCCCACGTAGCTCATTTTTTCTTTACATTTGAAGCCTTTTCTCCTTTTTAAAATTTTAACTCTTTTTAAGTGAAAAACGGAGATCACAATCGAAGAGAACTTCGAGTTTCGACTTTATATCGTTTCCTTGAAATAATACTATACTTTACATGCCAATATTTCAATTTATTCCGGAACATTATTATTACCCGCCTTTTTCTATATCATTTTTCTTGAAAAATATTTTTCTTCCTATTTAATTATGGTTATATACTGGAAAAGTTTTCTTTAAAATTAAAGGGATCTAAAAAAGGGCGGTAACAGACCTCCGAACAAATTTAAATCTCGACATTTTGATTTATTTATAAAATATATATATTTTTTTTTCCGCATTCGGGTTTAACATTTGATGAGTAAAGTCATACTTGTAAATCTGTGGCATTCACCGCATTGACTACTAAATTCAAATGATATGAATTTGAATACGTAAAATATATATATTTTATAAATAGCATAAAGTTTTTATAGTAAAGCAAAGTGTGGAGTTTACTCTTAAAAGTAGAAAGATAGCCCGACAATTCGTTAAAACGTCCTTGGAGTTATGTCTGCAGTTTTGAAAAAAGGGTCGAATATATAAATCTTCGGTAATGATTTTAGATGTATTTCAGTGAATAAACATGGATGTTTTAGTAAATATTGGAAATGTTATAAATGTCATACGGAACATAAGTCATGTGATGATTTTTGATAAACGCACCAATTACTACATAAATAAACTTCTCCCCATTTTTGATCTTAGTACTCCGGATATTAAAAAAAATAGTAATTTCTTCTAATGTTTTAGAAACTACCATAGATATTATTTCAATGGTTCTGTTATGTTAAATTAAAAACTGTTATTTTAAAATAAAATTTTAATCAGTCAGAGGATATTTTCTTTCAGAAAGGTGTAAAAGTATAATGCAAATGTGTCTCCGTATTTTTTTTTAGATTATAGAATATTTATAGATGTATGAATGATTTAAAATAGTTTTTGAAGACATATGACATAATAATCATCTAATGCGCATTAGATTTAAATTGTTTTAAATATTTCTGATTCTATAAGTTTAATTCATAGTTTATGCATGACTTTTTCCAGTAATATTTTAGTTGCAATATTTCTCTAAAAACTAAAGCAATTTATAAATTGTAATGTACTTTAAAAAAAAAAAAAATCTCTCATAAAATAACACCAACTGAAATAAAAACATTCATAATTATTCATGACCTGTACATTGAAAAAATGGCAGGATATGCGTCGTGTAACATCAATTAAGGCTACAATTATGTATTCATAGAGTCATAAAATAAAACCTTTTAAACGTAATTGTCTCAGTTCTCTAGATGAATAGTATTCTGAATACTCATTATAAAATAACAGTTAATGGTGTGTCCTCTAACGAATATGACCTAACAAAATTCGAAGCTTGTTTCAAAACAATGGATTTAAACAATGTTCTACAAAATTTGTTCCATGGTTAAATCAAACTGTTTCAGCTTACCGTTGTTATTACCTTTATGCTTTCAACATGTTACTAACAACTGCCTGCTGTTACCATGGGAACTAAAATTGGAATTTACAATCCGAGAGAAGGGTTGAATGAAATTTGAATTCCCTTTATATGCTTTAATATGCAGTATTTTGTTTGGAGCTACATTGTTTTTGCCGCATAAACTATTTTTTTTTTTTTTTTTTTTTTTTTTTTTGTAGAGAACTCAAGCATGCGCTGTGTTCATAATTCATATTAAATAATAAATATATTTGAATTCATCAAAACTATGTAATATATGGTCATGCTTAACATTAAAATGATTAATGTTAAAATATTTGAAATACTACTTGGAGGTATTTAAAATAAAACAACAGGGAGTAATTAAACAAAAAAGTGTTAAGATAATTTAATTTAAATTTTATTCTAAAAAATGGGCGCACTAAATAAAGATTCCAAAAATCTTATTTTACGGTCTATAGCTTTGTCTGAGAAATACCCAAATTGAAGTGCCTGAGAAAGGCCTTTTTTACTGGCAGTAGGAACCTGGGCCCGACAGAGTGCGAGTGGAAAAGAGCTGCCGTAGAGAGCCGTTACCCAAAGCGAGGTTTAGAGCGATTTCAATGTTTTTTTTTTTTTTTTTTTTTTTTTTTTTTTTTAAGTTTTTATTTATAATGTAAAAATAAATAAATAAATAAATAAATAAATAGCGAATCAATTCTTTTGAAAATCCATTTAAATATAGTGACCAGCGAAGTGGACGTAGACTTCAAGTAAATTTAATAAAAGAAAGAATCATGGCAAATATCTCATATAGTAGATTCACGTAATTTCTCTCAGTACATTTACCTTATCCGATTTTGAATATAATTATCTTCAAAATAAGGAAAACATATCATATTCTATACAAAATATTATTTTAGAATATTAACAATACGTGTCAATGTTTTTATGATTTTTACAGTAGATTTTTTTTTAAATATAACTTTAAAAAAGTTTTGTCCGAAAACGTAATGCATTTGCATTTTCGTTTTTTTTTTTTTTTTTCCTCTGTAAACACACTAGTTGTATAGGACCTATTAATGTCATTTTAAATAGGGAACATTCCATAGTGAACTTGATTGAGCCGGAGACAAACAGATAGAAAGGTAGTAAATCGGACAGACAGATACACAAATTGAAATCATACTCCCACTAAAATTATAAGAAAGTGTTAAAACGCTTAATGTAAACGAAAGTGCGATTCCAGCAAATTTTTATTAATAGTTCTTAATGTAAAGGATAATTTAGTGTGGCCCTGTAAATCTAATGCTAATCATACTATATTATATAAAAGGCATTATTTTGTGCATACGGATAATATATTTCAATTGCATTAAGCTTTGCGCAAAGTAAGATTATTAAAATTTGATTTATAATAATACTTCTCATAGTACACAATGCTTTGGAATGCTTTCAAGTGTCCTTGTTCACAAACAAGTTAGAAATATACGCTTTTTTGCATAAAAAACATCCGATAGGGACTTGAATAACATATACAAATTTCATTAAAGTTTCTGTACAGTACAGGTATAAAATATTCTTTATAGAAACTCCTCTCACAGAACACTATGCTTTCGAATACTTTTGTTTGTCCCTGTACACAAACCAGAAGAGGTATTCCCTCCATTTTCTATAGGGAACGTCCGATAGTAAACTTGAATAAAATATATCAGTTTGAAGAAATTCCATGAATATTTACGGGAGTTAGAGCGCAGAAAAACAGATAGAGGGACAGGCAGATGGACAGAATAACCGTCAGACAGATACACAAATTGAAATCATATTCACATATAAAAGGTGTTAAAAAGTGTTAAAAACGCTTAATGTAAACGAAAGTACAATTCTAGCAATTTTTTTTAATAGCTCTTAATGAAATTAAATATTATTGTGTCACCCTGCAAATCTAATGCTAATCATGCTATATTCTATGCAAAGCATTTTTTCGTGCATATGAATAACATATTTCAATTTCCTAAAACTTATTGAAAGTAAAGTTATTAAAATTTTATTTATAGAAATATCTCTCATGGACCGCAGTGCTTTGGAATACTTTTGCGTGTTCTAGTACATAAACCAGTTGTGGTATTTACTCCATTTCATACAGGAAACATCCAATAGTGAACTGGAATAACATATTTCAATTTCATTAAGATATGTGTACAGTAAAGATTTGAAAATGCGCTTTATAGAAATACCTCTCATAGAACACTATGCTTTGAAACAAACCAGTAGATGTATAAATTCCATTTTCAATAGGGAATATCCGATAGTGAACTTAACTAACATATATCAGCTTCAAAAAATTCCATAAATATATACAGGAGTAAGAGCGTGGGCAGACAGACAGGCGGACAGACAAATCGAAGTCATTAACACTTTTCAACCTTGTTGGAAATTGTTAATATATATATATATATATATATATATATATATATATATATATATATATATATATATATATATATATCCTCTGTCGTGTGAAAGCTCAGCTTTGGTGACCTCTCAATTTTTTTTTCTGTTTATGAAAAAAACAACAGGGGAGGTTTAATCTTTAGACACGGGCTCTTTTGAATATCCACAGTGCCATCGGAGCCCCTCTCTAAAGGTTAAAATCGCTCAAAACCGCTGCATAGTGGTGAGCGGCCTCCTTCCGTCTTAGAATCTTAGAATCTTAATATATATATATATATATATATATATATATATATATATATATATATATATGCGGTCTTGAAAATATTACTTCACATTATCACGGCGCTTGTCCTGAAAGCATTAAAGATTGGCATCTCTTTTATACGCTTGTAATGTTAAACACGCAATACATCCCAAACGAAACTGAAAGAAACACTGTATTTGCTCGAATAATCGCGTCAAACCGAATAGCGACAATCGGTCACCTCTCTAGTTACACCGCATCAAATCGAATAATGACTGATAGGTACCTTTCCAGAGTAAACTGTTTCGACAGTATGTATTAATTTGTTTTTTATGCAGTTATTAGTTCTACCGTCAATCGTCTTTAAAAAAAAAAAAAAAAGTCAATACAGACATGCTATATAATTTTATTCGTTTCATGACTTTTAAATTACTTTTCAATAAAGGTATTATGTGCAGTGTTCACTAACCCCTACTTTTTTTTCAATGTTAATAAAACTTCTAATTAATTAAACTAAGAAATGTTAATTCAGTGATTGAGTTGTCATATTTATAATTTACAGAAGTTTCCAGATATTTTAAGGAATTTTTCTGGGCGTTTTCTTTGCCTGTATATATTTACAATCTCAATTCCTAATAATATATTTTTAATTAAATTTTCAATTTATTTGTTCTATTTTCTTACTTAATTTTATTTTCGGTACAGCAAAATGAAAAAAAAATTGAGAACAATACAAAATTATAATTGAATATAAACTAAAATTAACTATTAAGGGAATTATATTAATTCTCCATTTTCTTCTTTAAATATTAAAATTTGCGTTTTATATATATTTAAAAAATGCAGTCCCTTTTTTTTTAATCATATTTAAAGTAATATTTCTTATGCTGATTACCTGCTTTAAATTATCACACAACCACCAAAATAATAATTCAAAACGACCTACAAGAAAAAAAAAAAAAAATCTAGTACTACACATTTTTTTATTTCTTTTTCTAATACGATTAATCACTGAGACGATATACGACACTTCTTTATTTTTGTCGTTTAAACGAAGAAAGAAAAATGATGGATGGTACACACATAGGAAGTTCTTTATGTTTATGAAAAAAGCATTCAACTTAGTAAATACGAAATTAATTATTACGAAAATATGTGTTGCAAATAATTGTTTTATTATTTTACCTTATTATATTATAGCTTTAGAGTTTCGTATAACATTATGTTTAAAGCTTTGTTGTATATGTTATTTTCTTGTACTCGTAATTAAAAAAAAATTATATTTACAGGGTACCCCATAAATCTGTAGACATTTTAAAAATTGATATATATTTAAGGAATTGATAGAATTGAACGCGGTTCGCGAAAAAAAAAAAAAGCATTATCATAAAGGAGGATTTTTCACATGCAAATGTTTACAGGCATATAAATCCTATTCTATATGTCCGTCTTCATAACAAATTACAGTTCGCAATCGAATTATAACACTGCTAACTGCAGCTACAGTCGGCAGATCTTACCTGAGGGAAAACATCTTCACGAATAACGCTTTATACATTACCACTGAAACTTCATGTCTGCACATGTAGTAGACAAAATAAGAAATAAGCTGTTCTAAACGCAAAGCTGATCAATTTATAAGACTCGCATTTGCATATTTCTCTTTCCCATCCGTGCGAAAAATATAACTATTTGTCTAACAATCGTCAACAAAAAAGTTACCCCCCCCCCCCAAAAAAAAAAAAAAAAAAAAAAAAAAAAAAAAAAAAAAAACTCTTCAGGCGAATGAATTTTTCGCAAACCGGGTTCAATTTTATAAATTCATTCAATAGTTATGAATTTTTAAAATGTCTACTTACTTGTGGGACACCCGGTATATATATGTATGTGTGTGTGTATTATCGTATAATTCTGAATGGGTTTATTTGTTTTTTAATGAAGTATATCGTTTAATACTAAGAAATAATGCGATAAATTTCTTTATTATTCAATCATTAATGTAAAGGTTAATATATAAATGCAATTAATACTTAAATCACTAAAAAATCTCAGATAATAATTTAAAATATTTTGCATTTATAATTTCGATCTTAAATTAACCAGTTTATAAATTTGATCAAAATTTATACAGATATTGATGATGCCTTAGAAAAATGTAATTTCATTGAATATATTAATTTAACTTTAGGTAATGAAACAATGAATACAATGAATACATATTTCCAATACACTGCAAATAAAGGGGTCTTAAAGTAAGACATAAAAACAACTGAAATGGCATTTAAGACACATAAATGTCTTAAAATATAGATTAGACATTATAGGTATTTTAATTTAACACAGAAATATGTCTGAAATACCAGTTTAGACACAAAAATGTCTGAAACACGTAAATACGCGAATTTTCAGACGGAAAAACGCGTTTGAATTTTCAGACACTTTAGAAATTCAGACACTTGCATTACTTAGAAAATTTTTCATATGGAATCTAAGAAAATATGCTTATCCTACTTCTTTCCACATTCAATAAATATATTATTATTTTATATAATAAGCACTTAAGTCACTTAAACTATGGTAGATTTATAAAATTAAATTTTTATGGAATAATACTCTAGAGATGTGAATGATATTTGCATGCTATTATCTTGAACATAATTCATAAACAACATACAACATAATTACATAAGCTTATTTCGTAAAAAAAAAAAAAAAAATAATAATAATAATAAAATAATAATAATAATAATAATAATAATAAATTGTCTTTAAAGCTTTCTTATATTAAAAGGAAAAGTGGAAAGACGGATGTAGCAAGTATGAGAAAACGAATTTATAAGTGAACAATCATGAATAATTTGTGCATAATTTTTTCTTTCTTCTTATTATTATTCATTTAAAAACTCTTTTCTTTCACATATTTACCTGCATCTAAAAGTAAAACAATAAACTTTCTTGTATTCATGATTATAGTTTGTTTTTATTTAAATATCACTTTAAGGAAAGAAATCGTTATCATGGAGGGCTGCAACCTTCACATACTTGTTACGCATTATGAAAAAAATTTGTACCTCTAGATATGAAATTTAAGATAATAAATAATTATTAACTTTAAGATCAATACTATCAATAGTTTTATAGCAAAAAATCAGAACTAAAACATAACACTGCGATTTGTTTCGCGAATACTGAAGTATATTTTATCATGAAAACTCATTATACTATATACGACGGTGGCGTGATTGGTAAATGCTTGAGTCCGACCGTGCTTACCTCGAGGTTTCGGTTTCCACGGACAGTGTAGGTTCGAATCCCAACGCCGGTAATGATACTTTTTTTTTTTTTTTTTTTTTTATATAAATTAAATATTTCATTAATGCTCTAACCAATTATAAAATCTATTTTTGACAGAAAAACATAATCGCGCACTATACCTATTTAATTATTTATTTATTTATTAAAAAGCCTTAAAAACGGTACAGTGTTTTTAAGCCTAACATGGCGGTATTTTTAAGCCTAAAACATGGCGGCGTTTTAAGACATTGCAATGTCTTAATTTCAGATGCAAAAAGGTGTCTTAAAAAGTAAGACTTCTTTTTTTCACTTAAAAAATGACCATCCATTTAAGACACTTTTGTAACTGAATTTAAGACATTTACGTTTACAGTGTACTAAAATTAATACTCTAATCTTAAGCTTCTAATATTGTTGAGTATTTTTCATATTTTACTAAAATTATTCACATATTTTGAAATTTAGTTCAAAATTGTGATAGGTATTTTTAAGGTTGTACCGCCTGTAAATTAAAAAAAAAAATCTTTACAATGCACTTATAGTTATTTAAATATATCGCAAATAAACATTCCGCAACAAAAATAATTTATTTTCATATAAAATATATTTTAATATAATTTATTTAATATTATTTATATTTATAAATAAAAATAATTTATTTTCATACATATATATGTGTGTGTGTTAAAAAACTGTAAATAATCTACCTTTTAAAATCTTTAATCAAGGAATTTACAAGATATCGGTCCCTCTCCAATGTTATGATAAATATCTTGGAAAGTAAATAAATCAATCTTTGAATGCATCTAGAAATATTCTTCTAAAGCAATCTATAATAAATTCTGCAAAAGTTTTCAGAAAATAAATAAGTAAATATATCTAGCATTGTATGTAATTATCTCGGCGGTTCATGCATTTCCTATTATTTTTTGAAATAATATTGTTGAACTTATGTGAAATAAGTTCAAAAAAGTTTTGATTTAGCCATAATCCATATTACAATAATACAATTATAGGTTATTAATATTATTTTTTTTTTTTTTTTTTTTTTTAGAACAGAGATCATAGACTCTTTTTTTTTTTTTTTTTTTTTTTGAGGAAACTTTCAGGAATGAGAAATTTTCACCGTTTTTATTATTCCTATTTTCATACAGAAATCGCCATTGGATTTTATTGTAGTACGCCGTGATTCAACACGAGACAGTTTATTGTAAGATAAAAAGCAAAAAATGTGGAAATTTATTATCTTTGCAAGTATCCTGGAAAAAAAAAGAGAGGTGTAAAAATCACCCCCTGCTAGAAAGAGAGGAAAAAGATAAATGCATATTTAATAATAGTCACGGATGCTTTATTTATTTATTTATTTTTATTTGTATAAAAATATTGAAATAAGTATACTTGTATACTATTGAGACTTCAGGTATTGCAATTGTTTTACCTAGAATACCAGGATATAAAAGTTCCGCTTTTTCTACCAGCAGTATTTCTATACAGGAATTCCCTTTTTTTTTTGCTAGTTATTTTTAAGATTTTATAGATAATAATTTTTTCTAGAAAAATACTGACGGCAAAAAAAGGGAAACTATTTCATCCCTGGAATATAAAAGCGTCTATTATCATCTATAAAACACCATCTTCGTGTTACCTAATAAGGCATAGTTACATTCCTCTTTTCATATCATTTTCAATTATAAATATAAAAGAATAGTTTTTGTAAAATAATTTTCAATGTATTATTTTCAGGATATCTATCATTTACAACTTTTAGAAGAAAATAAAATTGTTAAAACCTGTAAAAATAAAATGTTTTTTTTTTTTTTTTTTTTTTTTTCAAAACTTCCGTATTTCTTAAGAATAAATGCGCGATTTAATAAGTTAGGTTAACACTAGCAAATTTAATTCATAGAAAATATTGTATGTGTACATCATTATTGCTTCATACATATTATACCTGCCAACATTCTAATTAATTTTACGTAGCAGTGTTAGTACCCACCTCCTTTTCCACACCGTATTATATTTAGAGTAATTTTCTCCAAATGTAATTACGATTAACACTTTCGCGACCGCATGTTTTTGTATTTTTGAGAGTAAGCTCCGCCTTAGGGCATTATTCTTTTACTTTACATTAGTTTAAATGAATGATTTCTATATTCAAATTTATAATATAAATGAATATTTATTACAATTATACTCTTTTTATTCAATGTATTTGTATTCATACTGCATTGATTGCACAAATGTGAATATTGGGTACATTGTTGAGAAATTATGTAACCTAAGTAACCTAAAGAATCGCCCACTGGCGGAGTTAAGATTTTGAAATGAAGTGAATTCACGTCAGCGGACGCGTAATTGTTAAACAGAAGAAAATTATCCTAATAAAGACTGGTGTGAAAAACAAAAAGGCAGGTTTTACCAATACTACAGAATATTAATAACCAATATTGCAGAATGTTCACAGGTGTGTACAAATATATCTTTATTTGTTAATTAAAATTTCTAGTTCATGTCTGTCAATTAATTAAAATTCCTAAATCTGTTATCGTGTGAAACAGATTTATTTGATTTGAGGTAAATGCATAAAAAAATATGGTACACTGATAACCGGTAATTAAACAGAAATTATATTGAAATTTCTATAGCTAATTGTCCAAATTAATTGTGCATAGCTAGCAATGGGAAATATGCAAAATATTTTAGCTGACATTTATATGCGATACCAGAACATCCAGAAAACCTTAAAAATGTCACCGATGCGTGTATTCCAATCTCCAGTAGAAACTCTAAACTTTATTCGATGACACCTGTCTACTTTCACGAAGTCGGCCAAAGATAAAACCATCAGCTAGACATATTATTTGTTTATTGATTGTTGTCAAAATTTAGCTGAGTAACTGAATCCATGAAAGAAATAGGTTTAAAGAAAAATCCTAGACGTTAGAATCTCATTTCGTTTTTATTGATGTGTGCATGTTAGAATTGAGAGGACAAGAGTGAAACCTTTTTACTTTCTATTACCCATATGTATGTTAGAAGAAATATTGTTTTTTAGGTCAAATTTTCGATAGTCAATTTTTGTTGTATTTACACGTTTTAATGTCTCCTGAATCCGAAACACTTATGATCGGTTTTTATCGGTTGGTCTGTGTGTGTGTCTGTGTGTGTCCGTTAGCAGCATATCTCAAGAACAGATACTAGTAAAAAAAAAATTCAAACTCTGTTACATATTATATATATATATATATATATATATATATATATATATAACTTTTCATTGAGATCGTGATAATGGTTCGTGAACAAGGACACCTAAAAGAAATCAAATACATTAATTCTATGGGGAAATTACATGTAAGTAGAGTTTAACATTTATACGGTGCACTAAACCAAATGAAATGAATATATATATTTTTTAATACGCATAAAAGCGATTTTTATGTAGAGTATGATATGGCAATTTCTATTGCAATATTTTACAATGTCTAGAAAAACTGCTCAGGAAATGAAATTAATTCCTCAGAGCTATACGCTAAATAATGTATTTTTTAAACTAAATATTCGTCGCATGTTATTGTATATTTACACGTTTTGAGGTTTCCTAAAAACGGAAATCAAGTTTTTAACGTTTGATCTTTGTATCTTATCAGATTAAAATAAAAACAAATGATTTCAGTTTATTAAAATATTGTATTTTGAAGTTAATATAAGCTTGTTATTTGAAAAGTTTGATCAAGATTGATACATTTTAAGGAATAGTGCGTGCGAAAGTCGCCTGAAAATTTTAAATGCACTTTAAAATTTAATAACAGATTTAAATTCTATATAAAGGTATGTGGTACGTGCAATAAACAAACAGTGGGTTCAAGAGGTGGTAACGCCTGCCACACAGGATTACTTCTCAAATAGCTATTCCAAAGCCAAATTTGAATTATTTAACATTGGTTTATATCACAGTACTCGTTATCTTATCCTATAATCTCTAATCTGTATTTATAATATCGAATTTCAAGGTAAAAGAAAGTCGTGTGAGTGCCACACTATATTTTTATTTATTTATTTATTTTTACAAGCCATGATTTGGTCTGGAAATTAATTGATTTTTACTATGGATTGGATAATACGTTGGAAAAAAATAAAGCTGGAATCATCACAGAAGGTACTGTTACCATTCGTGAACCGTTGCAAACACCATGAAGGACAAATGTGCACAAATTTAGAAGTTAAAAAAAAAAAAAAAAAATGTATCATGCTGAAATAAAAAGACGAAGTATTAGTTTGTACAGTTTTCCTGTCTTTAAATATTGTATGTAAGGTTTTTATTATTTTTATTATTATTATAATTTTCTTTATTTTCATAAATCCTTATGTACTCAAAATACATTGGATCCGCTAGACTCCTTCATTAAAACCCAAGATATAACGAGTGTGCAGTAAAAATCGGGTACATTTGAAACTGTCTAATTTAGCATCATTTATCGAAGAAAACAGAAACTAATAACAGAAACATTTATTGAATGTTTTATATTTTGTATGAGTTTAATCAAGTTATTTATTTATACACTAAAATTATAGCAATGGCATTCTCGTGCGTATCCATTGTACCCTCAACATAAGAATTTGGAGAAAACGACAAAGTCAAACATTTTATGATGGTAGGAATCCGAAGCATTGTTCATAAAATACATATACAATCTTCACCTCGCAAGCGCAAAACTTGTTCCGGTCAAATAAAAAAAAAATTCATACAATCAAAGATTCGACGACTTAGTAATGTATTTGTTCATAAGAATGATATCTCGACAAGCCAAGCATCACGCAAGTTTAAATGTTCAGAAAACGTGATACATTATGATTTAAAAAGCATTCAAGTATTCAATATTTAAAAACGAAACGTATTCTGGATTGAAAAGATAACAAAATGTACTTCGTCAAGGTAAAATGCAATCGTCTGAATAGAAAGTTTTTTGTCCGAGACTTTATCTTATATGATTAGTTGAATTTCCAACTGAAGCACTCTATTTTTTTCTAGAAATGATGTATTCTATTTTTCTGTTTAATATTTCTTTAACACAACACAAGGTAAAATCATTCCCCCCCCCCCAAAAAAAAAAAAAAAAAAAAAAAAAACGTATTGAGGAGAAATGTGTTAGTATGTTTTGTCGTTGTACTGTAGGGCATGGTGCAAGTTCTAATTTGTCCGTCTGGACATACTATAAATGTAAAGATATATTTGAATCAGCGTATTCGTTCTTGGTTCATTCCTTACAATCTAGAAAAGTATCTTCTGGGTAAATATGTTTTTTGGCCAGATCAAACAAGTAGCATCATGATGATAATGTCCTCATTAACTGCTACATAAAAATATCGATTTTGTTATAACAAATACATAATCTAGCTAATACATCTGAAGTTTGCGTTTTGAAGGAAATTATAACCATTTTAAAAAGTCATGTTTATAAAAATAAAAAAAATAAATAAATAAAAAAGATTAGAAATCGAAATCCGTAGCCTATCTCATACACATACAAAAATATTGTATTAATAGTTAAACACAATTATTGTGCAAAAGCTTGTTATGTATACCAAAATAATAATAATATTAATAATTTCAATAATTCTAATTTATGCAGTGAGAAGGCTTGAACTAGTTAAAATACGATAAGGTGACAACTCCTAAACCATTTCATTATTATTTAAATATGATATGCATTTTTTTTCTGTTGTTGTTTTTTATGAAAATTGTAAATAAATGAAATCTCAAATTAGAGCCACTTTTTACTGCACATGACTTACATTACATGCAACAAATCGCCATCTGTCCTAATCTATATGTCGTATCTATAGAGTATGCGTAATACATAATATTGATATATTATTTTACTTTTCATCTTTTAATTAACTGCGTTCCATTTGAAATCTTCTCTCTCTATGTTTTGAAGCACTTTCAATATACGTTTTATTCTTAAAACAAAGTCTATATTCTGCAGCCTGTGCAATAACCGTACGTTCTCTCACTGAATATCAAACTGCAGAATTTGGATGTCCGAAATATTCCACTTCGGTAAGCCTGCGATAATCTCTTAATATGTTTATTTTGCGATGTTTCATATTTTGTCCTTGTATGTTAATATTTATAGAATATATTAACTTTTAAGCATAAATATTAAAACCCCATTTCATATTTTATAAACTCTACACAGTATTTAAATTTTAATATGGCTAATATTTTTTTTTTGTAAGAAAATAAGAATTTCGAAAATATTTTAGCAAGTTAATATCTCTTTATGAATTTGCAGCTTTGGGATATGCAATTATCTTATCATTTTTATATAATCATTTTACTATCTCCTTTTGGTTATAATTAAGATTTCGTTATAAATAGAATCTTAGAACTAAATCGAGCGAGTGGATTGGCACCAGGTTTGGTATTTAGTAGATTTTACATGCGAAGTGCTTAAGGAAAAAATTAAAAAAAAAAAAAAAAATATATATATATATATATATTTCTATCAAAATTTTCCGCATGTAACATTTTGCATGGGAAGTAGTCATTTTTTTTAAAAGAAGTAAATTATCAAGTTATCAAGTAATCAATAAATGTTAAGATTGTTTATGTATTTAATGCAATATTGTATGGTAAAGTGGTCAATTTTCTAAACAAAGTAAGTTACCAATTTATCAAGGTCTAACTCATAAATGCTCAAATTTTTTATGCATTTAATGTTAGTAGTGTTTTTTGTAAAATTGCTCTTTTTTTTCTATATCCAAGTTCCACGTTAATGATAAAGTTGAACTATGCATATATTCCACATTACTTAAGCGGGACTCGCATAAAGTCCATATATCAAGTATGTAAACTATGGTCTGACATATTTTAGTTGTAGGATGTTTTATCTACAGAAGAAATACAATAAAAACAAAATTTTACACATAAAACCTATATGCACACTGCAACAAGAAGTTATAATATTGGTAGCCAAAATTGTATAAAAATCTTATTTTATTTTATAAAATAACGATTAAATCTATGTAGAATATTAAACAAAAGCGAAAATTCATGCAGTACGCATTAATAATTAACACTTTCAACTGTACGTACTTGTCATATTCTATAACTTTCCATATTGTTTGCCTACGCTATCACACAACAGACAGACAGAAGCACTGAAAAATATACAGATTGACTAATTGAATTTAAAATCACTCTTAGAGATTGTTGGAAAGTGTTTAACACAAAAGAAAATAGATACGTTATATTATATTTGCAGCCCTTAATGTGTCTGAATATTTTAGTGTAGGCTTGTAAATCTGAAGGTTAATCATATCGTATTCTATATAAAATATTATATTAGAATATTAACAATACACAGAAATTTCTTTGTGATTTTTGCGGCAGAAAATTATTTAAATGTGATTTTTTAAAATATCTGTCCTAAAACGCAATGTATTGGCGTTTTTGTTTTCTTTTTTGGTTGTCCCTGTACACAAACTAGTTGTACAGGACCTATTAAGTCTTTTTAAATAGGGAACATTCCAAAGTGAACTTGATTAATATATACATAGATATTATTATTATTATTATTATTATTATTAAAATATTTACGGACGCTGGGGGCGGGAGGCTGACAGATAGAGTGATAGACAATCGGACAAACACATACATAAATTGAAATCATATTCATACTTTAAAAGTGTTAGAAAGAGTTGAAAACGCTTAATGTTAATGAAAGTAAAACTGCAGCAAATTTTTATTAATAGTTCGTAATGTAACTGAATATTTTTGTCTGGCCCTGTAAATCAATTGCTAATTATAGTACATTCTATAAAAGGCCTTCTTTTGTACATATGAATAACATATTCCAATTTCATTAAGCTTTCTGCAAAGTAAAGTTATTAAAATTTGATTTATAGAAATTCCTCTCACAGAACGCAATGCTTTGGAATACTTTCGAGTGTC
This sequence comes from Salticus scenicus, assembly GCA_963930645.1. Classification (NCBI taxonomy): domain Eukaryota; kingdom Metazoa; phylum Arthropoda; class Arachnida; order Araneae; family Salticidae; genus Salticus; species Salticus scenicus. Next base: position 110,860,889 of record OZ005652.1, read on the forward strand.
ACTGTACACAAACCATTGGAGGTATTTAAAAATTTTACATAGGAAACATCCGATATTGAACTTGAATAACATATATCAATTTCATTAACTGGACTCTCTACCTTTCGTCACCGAAAGCCGAAGCCAACGTTATTGTATGGGAAAATTTACCCCATTATAATTCATTAACAAATACATATTTTTAAATTCCGTTTTCACTTTCCAAAAATTCATAACTATTAAACAATTTATTGCTTACTAAAAATCGATTCTTTTATTTTTAAGATTTCATTTTTAAGCTTAAAAGTGAAAAATTTCACATTGTGAAAATCCGAATTTTACAACCTCAAAATACAACATTAAAAATTTTAAAAATAAATTTTTAGAAAGCTATAAATACTTTAATATTTGTGAAAGTTATGAACATGAAACCGAAATTTAAAAATACATGTTAGATATTAAGTTATAAGGGTGCAAAAGTCTCCAAAAAATAACATTTGCTCTGGCTTCTGGGGACGATACGTGGAGAGGACTCTTAATATTTTTCTTAATATTTGTCAAAATCACACAAATATAAACGTACAATAAAATACTAACATTGAATTGCAATCAAACAAAAGGTAAGAAGGTTATTAATACATGCCAACATTTTAATTCATTTCAGATATTTTTAAACCCGTCATTATTTCTCATCACTTTATTTATAGAGAAATGTTCTCTAATATATAACATCGAAAGAATAAGAAAAAAAATACTTTAAAAAAATAAATGGTATGGAATAAAGGCGGGGCTAAAAATGCTCCGGAATAAATTAAAATATTGCCAACGTGTTAAGAGTATGACAAATGTATCTAACAATATCAAATCATACAAATGACGCAACAAATCACCGTGTTGGTTAATAAAATGACATGATGACTATTGAACTGGATCAGCATGTAATAATAATCGAATCATGTCCTTTTGATGTTATATTAGAGTGGATTATTGTCATTCTGTTTTGCCTTGAATATTGTAAATAAATGCATCGTAATTTTTCTTATGAAACGTAATAAGATATGGTATACTAAATAATATTTTTTCAGTTTGTTGAATATATAATTATACTGATCTCGCTTTAATAAATATATATCTTAAATTTAAACTAAATAAAAACTTAATTTATTAGAAAATCTCTATTAAGAGAACCGTAATAAAACGTTTAAAATTAAGTGAAACTTTTATGATCTTTCACAAACTGCTTTTATTTGTTCAATGTATATATATATTTTTTTAAGTTGCAGTAAATTTATATATGTAGAATATAATTGTTTTATACATCTAAATATATATATATATATATATATATATATATATATATATATATATGTGTGTGTGTGTGTGTGTGTGTGTGTGTGTGTATGTATATATATCAATACTCCTATTTAGAAGTTGTGTAATTACACACAAAAATAAAACAAAATAAAATATTTATTTTTTTTTATTTCTTTATTTATAGTGTAAAATAGTTTAACAGAGTTGCCAAATTCCTTAATTTACTACAAGAAAATTTTAGCTGCACATTTATTTCACACTACTTAATTTATAGAATATTTTTGTGTAATATAAAACTACGATAAAATAAGAAAAAAATACTATAATAAAAAAAAAAAAAAAAAGATATGGAAAAATCATGGGTCTAGAAGTTTTCCGGAATAAATTAAGGAACTTAGCAACTATAGGAGATCAATAGCATGGTTTTGACATACATCCTTTATGGCTTTATTTTTCTTAGTTGTTATTATGTTCACACATTTGAAAAGTTTTGTGCACAAATTACAAATAAGTGTTTTTTTTTTTTTTTTTTTTTTTTTTTTTTTTTTAATATGAGGTTTTTATAATTTAACAACGTGCCTTTGAGGTAAATAAAAACGATAAATATTTTGCGATTCATCCTTCCATTTCCCCCAAAGTTTGGCGCAAGTGAAAACTTGGCCTACTATACCCACTTATAGTGCTTTAAGACTCGAGGGTATGTCGAGTTTCCAGATGATGGGAAGGACCATGAAACTGGAACCTACTGATTTATATATTGTATATGTATATATATATATATATACAACTCGTTGCGAATTACGGACTCTTCCGTGTGCCCTTCAACTGCCCCTTCATATCTAAAACTTTTTTACACTTCAAGAAAATCTAAGAAAATATCACAATTGTAAGTTTCATTGAAAACATTAAGACAAAAAAGCAAAGTAAAGAATAAATAATAAAGCAAAGTAAAATAATAATAATAAAAATAAAAATATTATTATAGTAATAATAAGTTATGTAGTTAAGGTAATTGGGACAAATGTAAATTCACGTGATGCACTTACCAATATACACATAATTCTTGAAATAAGTGTAACCAAGGTTGACAAACCAAAAATGTTACTAAGTAGAGCAATTCCGGAATCGCATTCAAAATCTACTTACAAAATCTAGTTACTTTACAAAAAAACTGTGTAGTGTACTTCAGATGTAAACAAAAGACAAATCTTCGAATTTTCAAAAAAGCCCTTTGTCGGAGGAAAAATTTTGAGCAATTTTTCAATTACCTAAATCTATCATGTTTTAATATTTTACTTGGTTTCTTATGGCTAAATATAATAAATAAAGTTTTAAGCAAACTGATTATATTATTGTTTGTTATATTATTAACTCATGAGCAAATCTGAGTCTTACCAAATTATAAAACTGGTAACATAATTTAACTTTAGTTCGAAATTCAACTCACCATTTGAGATATAAAAGTCAAGGTTACATTTATCCTACTCCTCCTTATAAAGAAATCTAAAATGCATTTTTTTTTTTAAATTTATAATTCATCAATATGAATGCATAGTAGATGATTTATAAATAATTTCCCTAAAAGGCCTTTTAAACAATTATTTTATCTTGTTACCAGATTTAACCAGATTAACCCGATTACTAATAACAAATTGATAATCCTATGTGAGCAGCCGCGTTGAATCACCCATACAGCACACTGGTTCAAAGTACATCACAGATTCATCACTTGCTGTCACTCTGCACTATAAATAGCGCTTGAGTGCGATAACGTATTGTAATAATGTTACACCTTTTTTATGCATTCAAATTTGGCTGTGGAAATTATGTCCCTGAGTACAGGGCCTAGAATATATAGCGGAGAAAGCACTTATAACAGAATGTATAAAATACAACTAAAAAATGAAGCCTCCCAGATAGCTCTGCAGTAGAAATTTTTGCTCAAATCGAGAGATCTGATGGGCTTTTCCCAGTTTCGTCTGCTCAGTCACGTGATATGAGCAAATAAATATCCAATAGGAGTTTTTCAAAGCAATAAACTCTATCGCACTAACCTCTTGTGAGAAGTTTATTTTTTTAGGGCACTAATTTGCATGGCGCTTTCAATACTAGGTATTCTAGACGTTGTATCCCTGATACAGCGATCGATGCCTTTATGATGTCACATGCATACACCAGCGCACATTTTTTAAATTTTTATTTTTTATTTTATTATTTGTTGTTTTTTTTAATATACACATACATATATATATATATATATATATATATATATATATATATAATGTTTTTCATTTTTAATCAAAATTACATTTTAAAGAAAATTGTTCTACAGAAAACGCGGTGAGAAAAATAAGTCATTATTAGCAATGCTCCGGAATAAATTAGAATAATGGCTTATCTGAACTTATGTCCCTGAAACAGTCGCTTTCTGATTTATTACAAAGTGCTTTACTTAACAAACGTATACACATTATTTATTTATCTTTATTTATTTATTTTACCGTATCCTGACTCAGTTAATGTACCCTGTATGATGGATTAGAGATGTTGGACTCGTGGCTTGGACTCCACGGTTAGCTTTTCTTAAAAAGAAAAAAGAAAAAAAAAAAAAAAAAAAAAAGAAAAGAAAAGGAAAGAAAAAGAAAAGAAAGAAAGAAAAAAGAAAGAGAAGGACGTCTCTTGCATGTATTCATGAAGACATTGGTTCACGAATCACACGTTGCTCTTTAACAATAAAATGATGTTGCAGGAGTAAACGCGGCACTTCAAATATTTGAGATGATGAACCCATTGAGTACTGAAAAAAAAAGTAGAATACATACTCACTATACTAGCTGTGAAAGAAAATTCAACGAACATCACTAGGCTTTTGGATGAATGGGCACCTTCTTTTGGCGATAAGCTTTGGTGGAAGTGGGATGTTGGTTTGGCGAGTGCATTGGTGTATTGTTCGGGATGTGATGTTCGGGAACAAATAAATTACTAGTCGGGGGTCTATTCTAATATGTAGTCAATGGATGAACCTGTATAAAATTTGCCAGCGTGAACTGTGCAACAACTTACTTTGTAGCTTTAGCATTTTTTCCAGAACAATAAACAAACTCGTGATTTTTTTCTTTTTTTTAATATATAATCACTACAATAAAATGGGAAATGAAATAGACTAAAATATAAAAATGTGGGTTGATGGTGTAGGGATTTAATTTGACGAGCTGATCGTGAGTCCAAAACCTGGGTAAATTTTCTTCCACAGATGTCTTTTATAAAGATACGGGTAGATTAAAAAGCGTGTTTTGAGATCGAAACTAGTATGTACCATCTAGCAGGTTCAACACTAGAACTTCTGGAACACTGGTTAGGAATAAGTATGCGGAAAGCCAATTGAACATGGTTATATCCTTTAAAACATGCAGCTACTGCTATTTAAAATCAACAAATTACATTAAAAGTTATATTTGCTTAGGATGAGAAAATATTCTAATGTAGCTTTAAAGGATCCTTTATTACGATAAAAAAAAATAATAATAAATGATTATTGTTATCGGTAAAAGTTTTAACATACATCATATTATTACCGCAGAAATATCTTTAGCAAAGCAGGTGCGATCTATTAACTTCTTTTATTAACTTATAGGAGAATCATATTTACAGGTGACTAAACAAAGATATTTACTTGCAATTAATAACACTAGACAGAAAATAAGCTTTGTGAATAAGAATGATAATTTTTTTTCTTACAAATACAATGCTGATAAGGATTTTACTAGCAAAAAAAGGTAAATTTATAAATGAAAATACCTTTATCATTATCAATATTAATATATTTTAGCATTTATAAAGTATCTCTAAAGGCTCCATAACAAATATATAATACATGAGTTTAATTTTAAATTCATCTATCTTATAATATAAGGAGGAGGAAATAAATTTTAAAGGTTATTTGATCATTATCGTCATGAAAATTTTAGAAGTTTGTAAATAGCATTTTTATAATAAAATTAACATAATATGCAAGAGTGTTAAAATGCATTTTGTATTTTAAACTCCGTACTATTTTTTATTATTTTATTTTTACATTTTTAATACAGAAAACTACTTATAAGTAAACACATATTTAAAACAAAATATTTTTATGAAATATAGCATAGGTGCCAAGCAACAGCGGCTCGTGAGCCGAATTTAGGTGAGGAGCGGAAAAATAACTTTTAAGTAGTTTTAATGCAAAATTTTTATTAAACATAATTTTAACTAAAAATTAACACAAAATACTCATTTTATTTAAATGTAAATTTATACTCTATAAATAAATACAGTGTAAAATATTAAGTTTAGTACCACTTCACCTGTTTTTAATCCACGAGCCGTCACTGTTGCCAAGTTTCCCGTCTGTTAAAGGGGACATTATAATATAATTTATTTATAATTGTATTCCATTTATTTAATAGTCGAAAATATAAGTGACAGATTCCTATATAAAATAAAAGTGGTGATAGGTCGGAAAATTAAAAAGATTGGCGGCTATTTGGTGTATATTAAAAACTCAAGAAAACGCGTGTAAGTTCTACAGAATTTCAATTTTATAATCTTTGTTTATTTATATATTTTTATATATTTTATTTTACAAGAATATTATTATTTTTATTACAAATAAACAAAGTATATCACTTAGTAAAACTAAAGTACAGTGCGTTGCATGAATATAAACGCACCTTTTCCAATAACCAGAAATAGAATTTTTAAAATTTTAAAAGAGGGAATGCGACTTACAGTTATTGCATATGACTAACAACTGAATAAGGTGCTTTGAGCAAGTATGTTTATGCTCATGCAAGCTTATTTAATGAATGTTTAGGCATTTTCTTATTTTTCACTGTTATTCGTGTGTTGCACGAAATTAAACGCACTCTGTATTTTGTATTTAAAATTTAACAGAGCCGCCGGAATTAAATTAAAACACAAATTGTCGTGTTGCTAAAATTCTCTAAAATCAGTTTTAACGCTTGAGTGTAAAATTTACGAAGTTTGTATAGGATGGCAAGAGGAAAAACTTTGACAGTAGACGAGAGGATAAAAATCGACTTAATGCGTGGTAAAGGCTTTAGCAATTGCAAAATAGGGCGCTGAATCGGAAGAAGTGAGAGTGTTATGCGAAATTATATTAAGAAAGGAGCAAATTATGGGGGAAAAGCGTATGAGAAGCGAACAGGAAAGCTCACCAGTTACGACAAATGACGAATATGCAACGCTGTGAAGACTAAGAATATTTCCTGTGCGAAGATAAAAGCTCAATACAAGCTGGGTGTTCATCGGACAACCATATGGAGAACTATAAAAGCTGCAACATTCATTAAATTTAAGAAAATGAAGGCGAAACCACCCCTCACTCAAAAGCACAAGGATATGCGGTTGGATAGGGCAAGAAAATGGATTATAGGTCGACTAAATTGGGAAAAAGTCATCTTCTCAGATGAAAAAAAGTTTAATCTCGATGGCCATTACCGATTTCATAGCTACTGGCACGATATGATAACCGAAGAAATGCACTGTTCAAAACGTCAATCTTGAGGTGGGTCTGTCATGGTGTGGGCAAGCCATAGGTTTTAAAGGAACTTTCGAATTAGAGATCGTGGAGAACAGTATGAACTCTGTAGATTATGTCCAGATGCTCACAAGAAACCTCGCCGTCAAGCAGTCAAAAAATCAGGAAGAAATTATATTTTTCAGCAAGATTGCGCATCTGTACATACAGCACATATCGGGAAGAAATGGTTCCGTGACAATAAATTTAAAGTTCTGGATTGGCCTTCAAAAACTCCCGATTTAAGCATAATGGAGAACGTATGGGGTAATCTGGTTCACCGTGTTTACGCAAACTGAAGTCAGTTTAACACGAAAGATGAACTAAAATCGGCAATTCTGTTAGATTGGAATACAATCAGCTTGGATGACCTCATGCCACTATATCAGTCAATGCCAAGGCGTTTAATGGCTCTTCTAGAAGTCCATGGTTGATTTACAAAGTATTAGATACAACATTTGTTACTCAGTTATTTATTTTTTACATGTGCGTTTAAATTCATGCAACATGTATATTTGTCATAAATTCAATAAAATTATTTTCTAAAAAATCACATTGTTTTTTCGTTGTATTGTCTCGTAATTTCATTTCCTGAATCATACACATACAGTTTGCATCAAGTGTCACCTATTTATATTTTTTTATTATTCTTCTATACCATTCTAATTCTTAAAGCTAAGGTGCGTTTATATTCATGCAACGCACTGTACTTAGTAGTCTTAGTAAAACTAAATTACAATAATTGTTTTTAATATATATCTGTCATCATGATCATCATGGTACTTCGGTAGAGAATAATGTACAGTGGAAATATTTGATTTTATAATTATTTGCTATATATGAAATATATGAAAAGTTTTTCGATACAATAACACGTAATATGGATGTAGAGCAAGTTTTAGAGCTGATATAATATCTATACTGTTCAGTGCAGTTGTAGAGAAATTGTATTTTATGTCGCAACAAGGGAATTATTAAAGTCAGGCACTCCGAGCAGTTTTCAACGTTTATTAATTTGCATAAAGCAATTTGAGTATATGTTTTATGTTGTCAATATCCAGAAGCACACGAGGAACTGTAGCGGATACGTGAGCAGTCATACCCTTGAACATTTCAGTATCTTCTGTTTTCGGAATATGGGCGACAATCTCTAGGGAAAAGAACTCACATTTAACGTGTGCTTAACACGCATATGCTAAAGTTAATTTTTCTAGCGAAACTACACCGTGACCAATAAGTTCTCATACACTTTCAAATTTTTATTACAATAATGCAAAATAAATCATACAAAAACTTTTTGCATCAATTTAAAGTACCAATCATTGAGTATCTTTATATTAAATGCTTTGGAATAATTCCGCGTATTAGTATCTTAACGAGCCTAAGTCTCTTTTCAAATCCATCACATGCGGCACGCACAACTTCCATTGACATTTCCTTCCATATCTTTTGGATTATATTTTTGAATTTGCTCAAATATGGGATTTTATAGTTATTCAGTTGGGAGAGCATATATGACCACACAAAATAATCAAGTGGGTTGAGATCGGGGGAGTTGGGGGCCATTCGTTTTTTGGCAAAATGTCAGCTACATTTTGACTGCAGCACTTCTGAACCACACTTTCGGTATGAGAAGGGGCACCATCTTGTTGGAAGCAGAAATTTTCTGAACCATACATGCTTTAGACATTTGGGAGAAAAACATTTTCCAAAAAACTCAGTTTTATAATATTGGGTATTGATTTTTGCCCCCTTATCAATAAGGACTAACGGGAGTTTTCCTCGTTTGGAATTAGTTTCCCAAACCATCAGAGACGAAGCATTTTGGTAACGCGGAACGTAATGCTGGTTCTCAGGGATGTTATCAATAGAAACTGACCACACTCTGACATTTTGGGGGTTGAAACTCTGCTGTAAAATTAATAGTTTCTCGTCTGAAAAGACAAATTCATCCCCAGCGTGCCAAGCAAGAATTTCTTCTACCCTTTGCTTCCTTTTCATCTTATCAGACTCCGAAACTCCATGATTTGAACTTTTTTCATAAGCCTTGCATTCAAGGTCCTTTTTCAGAATATTTAACGTTGATCATCTCGATATTTTGAGCTCTCGTGCTAGTTTTCTAACGGATCTTGGTTCGCTTCGTCATACCCTTTCCCTGCCTTTTCCACAGCCTCTTTTGTCCGAACAGACCTCGGTCTGCCAGATCTTTTTCTATCATCGACAGAGAGCATCTCATTATACCTTTTGGTAGTTCTGTAAAGGAAATCTCTCTTCTCCACCAGGGCTTTCATGTCTCTGAAAATATCACCCAGCTACTCTCCTTTGATCAATTTATATATCATAATTTCTCTCAATTTCTTCATACTACCTAGGTAAAAAAAAATATAATTAGTGCAACATTTGCACTTGCAATAGCTTTATACCTTACACTAAATTGCCTGTAAAATAATTGGGACTACAGTAGCACATATGCACAACTTTTTAACGTGCTACAAAAGTTGTATGAGAACTTATTGGTCACGGTGTATATTATGTAAAACATTTGAGAAGTATAGTAGTTACAAATATACAATAAAAACTACTTAACGATACTTAAAATAAATAAATAAGAAAAAATTGTTACGGAACAAAGAATTAAACTATCCTTTTCTATAGTGAGGAACACTATAGTGAGGAAAGTATTGTAATCATGTGAAAAATCGGAATTTGAGATTTTGATGTTTCTATACGTTTCGAGGATCCCTTTGTCCGTTTTCACTATTATTACAATGATGTATGTATGTGTGTGTATGTACGTGTGTATGTATGACTGTGAGTGAACACGCTAGTGTCTAAACGCTTTGTTCGAATAAGCTGAAAGTTGGTACGTATATTGTAAGTCACCATAGTACGAACCCCATTGATTTTGGTGGAATCTAGCACTTATAGTTTTTTTCAGGGACACAACGAAAAATTATTTATCATTATGATTTATGGACTCAAAGTTCAGTAGCATTAAATAAAACATCGTGTAATATATGGAAAAAAATACAAAAACACTCTATTATGGTTTTCTCTCTTTTGTTTGTTTAACAATTCCTCTTTCTTTACCTTATCTACAAAACTGTTAATTACTGAATTATCAGAAAGTCGCGTGGAGTCACTCCATATATATTTTTTTTTTTTTTTTTTTTATCGTGCATATGCTGCAACTGTAATAAAAGTAATCTTAATAAAATATAGTGTTAAAATTACTTTAAAAAAATAGGTATATATGATCATAAAATTTTAGCTATAAATGCTAATAGCTATAAGCTGCGTCTATTATTTTCAGGAATTTTCTTAATAACCATTTTTAACTGTAATATTTCAGACAGTTTTCCTGTAGCTTTCAGAAATTGTTATATAAAAATAGCAAATATTAAATGTTGGTAGGAAATATCCTGAAAATAAACATCCCTTTATAAACACACATTTTTGATAGACTACGAATATCCGGCACTGATAGAAAGAAACAAATGGTGAAAATCGCTAAAAGAATTTAAATTGTTGAAATATTTTTATTTAAAACTAATAACAGATTCCTTTAGAAAAAATTGCATTGTAGAAGATGCATTTTATTGGATTTGTCTGAAATTATTTAAATATTTAATTTTAAATTAATATTTGTAGTTTAGTGCTTTGATTATACCTTTACTGCTTCCATAATCGATATACTATGAAATTTTATATGCCAAGCACTTCATCGTTAATTTACATGTGTTCATCTAATATTAAAATCCACGGGAATTTTTAAGTAAAATTAGTAGAAAAAAATTAAATATATTTTCCCAATAAGCTAAAAATAAAATTGTGTTTGAAATTTCAGAAATACTTCATCACCAATTTACCTGCCATCATTTAATATCGAAATCCATGAGAATTTACGAGTAAAATTAGGAGAAAAATATAAATATTTAACTTCCCAATAAGTTTTAAATAAAATTGTGTTAGACTGTCGATAAAATTGTGTTAGATTGTGTTAGATAGAATTGTCGGGGATACATCATCGCCAAAGAACATAAGCTCATTTAATATCAAAATCCATGAGAATTGACAAGTAAAATTAAAAGAAAATATAAATATATTTTCCCAATAAGTTAAAAATAAAATTTTGCTCAAAATTTCTGGGATACTTTATCAAAAATTTACCTGTGTTCATTTACTAACAAAATCGCATGAGAATTTGCGATTAAAATCGGGAGAAAAAATATATATACATTTTCTCAATATGTTGAATATAAAACTGTGTTCAAAATTTGCTGGGATACTTCATAGTCAATTTGCTTGTGCTCATTTAATATAGAAATCCATGGGAATTTAAGAGTAAAATTAGGAGAAAAATATAAGCATATTTTCCTAATAAGTTAAAAATAAAATTTTGTTCCAAATTTCGGGGATACTTAATCGCCAATTTACGTGTGCTCATTTAATATCAAAATCCAAGAGACTTTAAGGCAAAATTATGAAAAAAAAATATAAACATATTTTCCCAATAAGTTAAAAATAAAGTTCTGCTAAAAATTTTGAGGATGGATTTAAGCAGTTGGGAATCAAGTTTAGGTGAGATTAATATGCCCCACCGTCTTTGAAAGGATTAAAGAAGTGTTTAATGTTAACAAACTAACATACATTTAAACTTAAATTCTACAAAAAACAATCGTTAAAATATACTTCTATTATTTCATTAATAATATAAATGGTATGATATGTGTCTACCTAAACAATAATTTCTTAATTATGTGCATGTATCTTCTTTTGTACGAGCAAATTTATTTTAATTTCTTAATTTTTATGATCATGTCCTAATTTAAATTATATAAAATCTTACCCAATTATTTATTGTTAGATTATTTCCATAAATAAATT
>OZ005652.1:111475146-111722646 GCA_963930645.1 Salticus scenicus
ATGTATGCACAAACAGACATTTTCTAAAAATGGTAAAATCTTGTTCTAGACCTGTCAAAACGTGTACTATTTTCGAAAACCGTAAGTCAAAAATATTTCCGAATTCAATACTTTCTTCTTTGAATATAGAAGAAAGTAACAAAGATATATATTTTATTAATTGGGTGAAAAATAAAATCTAAAAATGAAGATAATTAAAAAACAAATTTATTAGACATGTGAGCAGAAAATAAAGTAAAATAAAATAAGCCTTTTTTGTCTATCATGCATAACCTGAAAAACATTGAAAATATACAAGATTTATTGAAAGTGAATATCTGTTTAATTAAGTGAAGCTGTTATGTCTCCCGATTATTGAATACCACTTTTCTTTAAATTAAACTTGCATTATTTAATAATTAATTAATTTTATTATTTTATATTAGTCTTATATACATTATATATCTGCACTGATACGTATAAAATATTTAAGTCCATATTCTTGATTTTTCAGGAGACGAAAAAAAAAAGTTAAACTAACTAAAAACTAATCGGAAGAATCGATTAGGAAAAAGGAATTATGTTGATTTATACCCTTTATACCATTCAGCGATTGTCAACCTTCATTTAATAAAGGGAAAAAATTGAATTAAATATTCTATACTAAAGATTAATGCTAAATTTCTGACTTTAATCTTTTTTTACGAATGGATTTTATCAAATACTAAATGACATGGATTTAAATCCTTTATACCAATCGATAGAGAATATTTTTCTGAGTCTGACTACGTACTTAACTCAAAATCGACATTTTTGGACTTAAATCCTTTATACTTATCAGTACAGATATATTATTTCATATTATATACATTTATATATATATAAATGATAGATATCGTAACAAAATTTAACCCCAAAATTTAGCAATCAATAGATACAAAACAATACGAACACAACAAAAACAGAACCGATAGCAACACATAGGTAAGACTAACACAAAAATGCTGCGACACAGATTAAGAACCAACAAGAGACAAAAACAATCAAATCACTCACGCCGATATGAATAATAATAATGAAAAAAAGGGCCTCCAAACCCAATGACGGAGAAAGCAAATAAAGGACCACAGAAATAATAATTAGATATAAATGCCCAAAATTTGAAGCATAAACTCCCCAGGGTGCACGCACCCCATAAAGCCTTGAAAGCTGCATCGATTTCGTAAAACAATATAGTTAATCATAGCAATTTATATTTTTTCAGCCCCGATCGAGGCAGCAGAATCACCCTGAATGAGAAATTAAATAAATTATTAAACCAAATCATCAAAGAATTCAGAGAGATAAATAGAAAAAAAACAGAGCAGCCACATGCAAAACTTTTACACAAACTGGAAAATAGGGAGAAGCCAACAAATTAATGAATTCAAAAATAAAAGAAATGAAAACAACGATTAATCAACAAAGAATTAACGTCCGAGCATTCCCATTTACGATAAATTCACTGAGTAATTATGTATTGAGCTAGTTAAATTATAATTTTAAGCCATTTAAATTTAAATTAGTTAAACTTTAATATAAATTGTACATTAATCAATGAGCATTAAAACTTTCATAGAAAGGAAATTAATGATAGAAAACATTAAGACAGCAGTGAGCAAGCGCCATCTAGCGTTTAGCTAGATAAACAATAAGTCAATTAAATTAATTTAAGTTCAAACAAATCATTGCGTAATGTGTATATTTTTAAGAAGTTTTAACTTCATGATTTAAGAGAATATGTGGCACCATTTAAATAATTAGTTATTTAATTAGTGGATCTTGATAATGTTGAACCTAAAATAATTAATCTAATATATATATATATATATATATATATATATATATATATATATATATGCGTGTGTATATTTACACTTATATATAAGCATAATTAACCATTATTTTAATCCCTATGATTATTAAAAATAGTAATAGAAATTCTTTATTTTTATTTTAGTTTTAAATATATTTTTAAAGAAACATAGTCGACGGCGTTAAAAATTTTATTAAATATATATTTTAGTCAAGCACAAACAATTTAACATGCTTATGTTATTTCAATATTTCATAATAAATTAAATTTGTATTATCACATACAATTTCAAGCGAAATTATACTTGCTTGTATATCAATATGTTGTTAATAAATTGGTAATTATTTCTTTATTTAAAGAAGTTATCAAAATTGTGTTTAATTTTAAACTTAATTCAAAGCCATTTAAGACTATAAAAATCTAAATTTCACAAAAAAATATGTACTTAATGTTTAATGCATTTAATATGATAGTATTCTATTAAATGAATTTTACTTTATTTACAGAGTTTATTAAATTTCAATTTATACACTTTTTTGTGTATAATTATTCTCTTTGAATTTCCGATGTAAAGTTTGCATTTAAAGGTAATACATGTTATTTTGTTTAAAAATAAAACTAAAATTAAAAGTAATTATATTAAATTATTTCAAATCAACGAAAATGCCTTATTTTATTATATTATACATATATATATTAGGAAATGAGCATTTTCTTTTCGTTTTTCAGTCAGCATTTACAATTTAAATTGAAGCAATAAATTGGAAATACATAAACTATATAACTTCAAGTTACTGAAATCTGGGTTAAAAAATAAGTTTCTTCTATGTTTGTGAAAACAGATATATTTCTCTTTTTATTTTTTTCCGCTGTTTTATCTTTTTTGCTTTACAAACGATTCAATTTCCTGAGAAAATAAAACGCTGCGACATTCACTAAGCTTACGCAGTTATCAGTAAATTGAATTTAAACTGTCGTACTTTAAACAGAAAAATTTTCATTTTTATTCAAAATATTCTTCTGTTGAATAAATATGTTTCAGAAACATACAGAATTTTCGAAAGATATCATTTGGAGGAAATATTATTGCTCTAAGTCTTTTTGTGGAAATATATTGTTTGAAAAGAAATATAATTCAGTAACTTGTTCACGTGTTCTCTAGACATTCAAGGAAAATACATCTTCCATTCTTTGAAAAACTCGGTTGTTATCTATCATAGTACGCAGTGTTTAATCTAATAGGAAAACATATTTCATATCTATAAACAGTTTAGATTATTTCTTGTAAAATGTTTATATCTTATTTAGGAAAATTTTTATGTTGCATTGTTCTTATGTTTAGTTTAAATACACCACTTACGGTGTATTTAATTTAAGGTTTTATACCCCATATGGTACCATTTATAAATTATTCAGAAACATTGTTAGTATCCTGTTTTTTTACACCACTTTGCTTATAGAGAATAATTCCCTATTGTATAATTTCATTGATTTAATCCTTTACGGACCGTGATAAGTATACTAACCAGAAAAGCTATCTATTTTTGAGTGGGAAAGGTGTGGACAGAGTTACTTTACTAGACCAGACCCTCTTGTGAAATGCAAGAAAGAACAAATTGCATACTTGCCAACCATCTCATTATAAACCGTACAATTTTTAGTACCCGCCTTTCTTTCCACATCAATAATTTTTTAGAGTAAGTTTAGTCTTATTTAATCGTAACAGCATTTAGAGAGAATAACTCTAAAAATATAGTGGTGTGAGAAAAGGGGCGTTTTTCCAGGGGGCGTTAACAATTGTACGGTTATTAATGAGATGGTTGGCAAGTATGAAATTGTCATATTTTGCAAGCGCGTCCTTATGGGGATGGGCTTGAGCCGTTCCCTCTTACTAGATATAGGTTAGTCAAACTTTTTACTTTCATTACCCGACTACTGTAATAGAAGTATTGTATTCGAATAAAGATTTCGATATCGAGTTTTCACTTGCTCTCCAGTCCAAAAAAAGTGGGTTTTTTGGCATTTAGTCAATGTGTGTGTATGCGTGGGGTATTTTATTGACTGTCATATCTCCAAAATTAATAAAGATGATTCGAAATGACTGTTTTTGAGAACCTAGCGGGTTCTACTGTTTTTAAAATTGTTGCCTCTGTTGAACGGCCACCTGCAATAAGCCCTCCTTGAAATTATGATTTTTTTTTTTTTTTTTTTTTTTTTTTTCGTGAAATGCATCCACACACTTTACTTATACTAACATTATCATGGCACATTAACGCAGTCATAAGCAGGTTTTCATGCTTACGTTACTATCAAGCATTTGTAGAAAACTCTTGCAGGCTTCTAACTCACTGGCTAGAGTGTGTAACATTGCTCTCAAAAAATTATAATTATAACCAAGTGTGCATTCATAAATACCGGGTATTTATTTATGTTATTTATTATTTATTATTATTTTTTTCTTTAGATAGTATGACTTGATCAGCAGTATGAAATGCATCATAGGACAGATTTAGAAAAGTAATAAATACTACTACTAATCTATATAAATAAAGAGAAGTGTCTGTGTGTGTGTCTGTGTGTCTGTGTGTGTATCTGCGCTGTGGTGCTCACACTATTGATCGCAGAGCTTCCAAATTTGGCATATAGGTACCTGGGACCATGCATGTGTGCACCCCATCGAGATTTTTTCGAATTTCGAATTTGAATTTTTTAAATTAATGTTTTTTCGATTTTAAATATTGCCTTTAATGCTTCATTTTTCATAAATTTAATTATTTTGCTTCAATCGTCTGCGTATCTTAGCAACGGCTATTACGCAACTTATTTTTATTTAATTCATTCATTTGAAGGCGATTTTTTTTTTTTTTTTTTTTTTTTTTTTTTTCTTTTGTTATATTTATTGAAAATAAAATCGTAATGCAGAAGAAAAAATTAAGTATAATTAGTTTTAAATTTAAAAACGTATTTATAACAGTTATGCTTAATATTTTATAGTAGAACAACTTCTTATTTTTAATTTTTTAGTAAATTCCTTTAAAAGAAAAAACTTTTATTCATTCATTTTTTTTTTTATTTACTGTATTTATCGGGAAAAATGGTAGTATATACGTAGTAAAAAGGATTAAATTGATTAAAATTTATTTGTTTATATACATATATATATATATATATGTATATATATATACTTTTTATTTTGTTTTATTTTATTACATTGGTCGGAATCAAATCGTAATATAGAGTAAATAGTAGGCTATAAAATACATGGTACTAAACTAAAATATTTAATAGATGCTGCGATACAGTCATCTTTAAAATCGTAGTTCTTAAATAGTAGCAGATTCCCCCCTGTCGTCGATAAATATCCAGATTGAAGTGCCCGGGAAAGATCTTTCCGCAGTCATGGGAAACCTAGACCTGATACAGTGCGGGCGGGAAAGAGCTGCCGTAGACAGCGGGTACCCGAAGCGAGGTTTAGAGCAATTTCAGTTTCTTTTTTTTTTTCTTCTTTTTCTTTTGTCTATATTGCGTTGTAAAAAAAAAATATATATTAATTCATTTTTTTTTCGAAAATTCATTTAAATATAGTGACCAGCGAAGCGGGCGTAGCCTGCTAGTAATAAATAAAAACAACTTGCATTTAAACAACATACATTTCATAATCTTCGTAGAAGTTGTTTTGGATGTAATTAAAACACAAATTTTCATCAGGAGAAAAAAGTTGGCACGAGTGAAGCATCAAAATAACATCGATCTGAAATTCTGATATTGACTTTATCATTGTGTTTAGATTTATAAAAAATATTTTCTATGGCGTGTTCCAATTCGTATGTTATAAAAGGGGACACTTATTTAAAAAATAGATATATTATGGTAATTTTGTATGGTGATTCAGTTAGACACTAAAAAAAAAAAAAAAAAGATTAATAATCACTTTATATGAACTCCACTACAAAAACGTTTATTCAAAATTCAGAATTTCAGAAAGTGTACAAAATTAGGAAGAGATTTACATAAATCCTTTCACAGGCTATAACCAAAATACACATTAAAAAATTTTGTCCGAAACGTATTTTAGAAACTAAACCTTTTTAACTGCATTAGACTGTATACCATGGCGCCACTTATCAATAAAAAGTAAAACTCTTTTTCGATTTTTCTTTCAAAGACATCAAAATTTTCTAACTAAATTTTTGGAATGTTGAACAACTTGGATAATTTTCATTACAAACTTCCTCTTGTTTAAAAATCATTTTCAAGTTTTCTGTTATAGGAGTTGAGAGGTAATTTCAAAAACATAGAGTATTTAATCTCTTTAAAATTCTATATGTATATATTCCATAAGATAAGAAGACCTCCATGGAAGGCACTCCTCCTCAGGCTTAGGATCTGCGGTATGCCTTTTTAAACTAATATAATTTCTTCTGTTAGCCATACCTATATAATACCTAATTTTATTAGGAATCGTGTAAACTCTGTGTAGTTCATTTATTTAAATATGATATATTTTCTTACAATAAATATATTTAACTAATTGATTAATAAAATTTTTGAGGGTAGCAAATTAACTAAATAGCGGTATTATTAATTTTCTTTTTTAATTTTTTCAAATAATCCTGCATAAGCGTATGCATATGCCTAATAAATATTGTATATATATAAATGTACACCAATTTATTGTATATTATACACTAATATCTTTACAGAGTTGTTTTTCTCTAATATTTCGAACGTTTATTGCCAATGACTAATAAAAGATTTCCAAGTGGAGGAAATTAAAAAAAAAAACAAAATATAAGGTAAAATTTTTTTCGAGATTCAGTGCAGAAAACTGAGTGAAGATCACTACCATGTTAAAAATGTTACATTTAATATTGTGGTTGAAAAAAGAATTAGGTCGTGTATTTTTATTCAATCAAAGGTATTTATCGCTTTTTTGATAATAATAATTTGTCTATAATTAATTTTAAGCAAAAAAAAAATTTAAAAACTTTTACATAATAAAATTTGTTAAAAAATGCTCAACTGTAAAATTAGAATTTAAAAATACCAGACTATGCCCAACATTTTCTATACACAAAATAAAAATAGAAAAAAACCTGTTTATTTAAGTTGCATTTCTTTTCAGATGCAGTTTGTTAATAACCCGAAAAATGTGAAATGCCAGGAACATTTCTGTCATTTGAAAACGTAGAGCGAGATATCAGAGCGAAAATTAAATTAGTTCTTAGACCTATTGCAATAATTTAGTTTATCTATTCACCTGTCAGAGTATACATAATAGAAAATTTATCACCACAATAACCTTGGAAATACTGAATAAGTTCAAACCAAAGTTGGACAGTGGATTTATCTTAGACTAATCTTCCATGAGTTCGTTACGCAGCTTGATTCACCATTTTCTTTCCATTTGAAAATTTCAAACTGACATCCTGTAAATAAATAAATAAATAAAAGTATATGAGAATGGATTTGTTTAAGATTTAACATATATACATACCTTATAAGGGTCTCAACCAAGTTTATCAATCAACTATAGCATCCATCTTGTTGAAAATAGCGACTACCAGAAAAAGAAACCTAAATATTCTTGGAACTGAGCCGAAAGAAGTTGCTATGTTTTGTCATATTTTTTACCTTTTTATGGTGCAATGTTTTTTTTTTTTTTTTTTTTTTTTTTTACTTCAGGTAATTGAGGTATGGGAAACGGTTTACTTGCTGACCATGTTTACGTATAAAAATCTGCACTTTGTAATATTTGAAATTGAATCTCGAAATTATATAAAAATTAAAAAAATCCAGTGTATTTCTTATGCAGACTCACAATTTCTCATATATATAGCCATGATTAATATTTGATAAATGAATTGATATTCGGGATTTTAACACCTAGCTTGTTCATTTGTTTTTTATATTAATGATTTAAAAAAGTACTTATGCTTTTGAAACAGTATTTTAAATAACATGTAAATTTATTCATTAAAAAGGTGGTCACACCCACAAATAAGATTGTAATTATAACAAATGTATTTACTATGAAAATCGAAAATATAAATATTAATTTATGTATAATTTATGTTTATTCTTATAACTCTTATATTAAATGTATTTAAAAAAAGGAAACTACAGATGTTTTTTCTTAAAATAATATTATATTTAAAACATCAAAGGTTTATTTTTACAAAATTCTCCAGTACATTTAGAAAACTGCTCCGTAAAGCACACCAATAAATTTTTGAATACATTATTTGATCCCTCGGGAATAAAACGTAAAAATTATATTCTTATTACGTGCTAAAAATCCCATTTATAGTTTTCGAAAATTCTTTACGCATTTCTGGAAAACATTTTGCCATTTACACCATGACTCCCATAATGGTCCAATTTTCCGAGTACTTAGTCTCTCCCAAATGTTTGCAGACATATTTTTATAACAACTTTTTAAGTATTCATATTTCCATTTTTATGAGATGAGATCTTTATAAGAGTCAAATGATAATTTTCCCTTTTTATGAAAGTTTACTGCTGTGGTAAAAATGTAAACGTTTATTGCGCTAATAATGCTCTTTAAACCACATCCATGAATAATTTTACGTTACTTCTACGTTCTAAATATTATTTCTTAGACATGTAATTTAACTGTTTAAAAACATATTTAAATTCTTTACTAAAACTTTAATTTAACGGAAATATAATGTTTTAACATCATTCGTAAATTAGAAGTAAAAAGTACAAAATATAAACGAGAATATCATTAATAATGAATTTTAAAATTAACCATGACAGCATCAATATTTAATTTTCATTCAAATATATAAAGTAATCATTTCAATTATACATAGTAAGTACATGTTTAAATGAATTGTGATACGATTAAATAAAAAATATTTAATGTATATATTTATTAATTACATTTAAATAATCCTACTTAACAATGATTTAAATAACGCATTTTTTGAATAAATATTCTGGCATGTTACTCAAACGACTTTCTCTTACCCTGAAATTTAATACTACTCGTATAAATAAATATTGCAGATTAAGAGGTAAGATAACGATTACTGTTATGTAAACCTGTGTTAAATTATTCATATTAGGCTTAGGAAAAGTTTTATATGATAATTAGTTCTGTGTGAGGGGGGCTACCGCCCCCTCAACCCCCCGTTGCATTGATGCACCTACATTTATATAGAATTTAATTCGGTTATTAAAAAGTGATTCCGTTTTTAAAAAATAATTTATTAAAATTATTATTTAAAAAAATTATCTTTTATGATAATACAGACGATTTCCATATCAGTGAAATAGTATTACACTAAATATATATATAAAGTTGAATTTATTCTCAATATTACATAAAAAAAAAAAAAAAAAAAAAAAAGTTAAAAATATTGAAAATGAAAATAAAATCGATAACTTTATTTTAAATTTGTCGCAGATATATGGTTCAACCATTCATTTTAAAGATATTGGCGAGCTCTTTTGAAAGATACACATCATGAAATTTTACTCCCCTCGAGGGGGGACTTCTCCCCAGGGGGGAGACGGGCTCTTACATACACAAGAAAAAATTTCCCAGTAGACTATCTCTCTTACAAAAAATATATATTTGTTTCATTTGGTTTAATGCAGTCTATAAATATTAAACTCTACTTACCTGCAATTTCCCCCATAGACGTAATGTATTTGAATACTTTTGAATGTCCCTGTACACGAACCATCTGCTTCATCTCAACGAAAAGCTTACTGTAGCATCCCTATTTGATACACATTTAGATTACCGAGTTTGGAATTTCTGCTAGAATTTGTTCTTGAGATATGCTGATAACAGACACACAGACATCCACACAGACAGACACACAGACACACAAACACACAGACAGACACACAGACATCCACACAGACACACAAACACACAGACAGACACACATACAGACACACAGACACACAGATCATTTGCTAAATTCTAAAATTTCGTGTTCAGGGGACCTCGGAACATGTAAATATAACAAAAATTCACGTTCGAAAATTTGACCCTAAAACAATACTTTCTCGACCCTATCGGTAAGAGAAAGTAAAAATTAAAGTTAAACGTGCATACATTTATTCATAAATTGTAACCTTTATTATTATTATTATTATTATTATCATTATTATTATTTGATTTTTCAAGTTAATTTTTATACAGAATTATAAATTTAAATTAAAAGGATGCACTTATATATGCGATTTTAAATATGAATAAGGACTTTAAAAGATGTGCATTGTATATTAAATTATAAATAATTACAAAAAAAAAAAAAATAACATAAAATATAATTAAAGTGATATCTATATCTATCTATATCTATATTAATATCGATACATATATAAATATATATACAGTAACCGCCGCTTAATAAATTCACTGGTTAATAAAATCAGCTGATCAATCAGTTATTAATCTTATCAAATTGCCAGGACCGGATTCAAATCAATACAAACTACTTTTAAACCCGCCGCTTAATAAAATCAGCATCGTCGGTTAATAAACTCAAAAAAATTTCTTCAGCAGCAAAAATACCATTTATGCAAGCGATTTTTTTTTTTTTTTTTTTTTTTTTTTTTCAAATAAAAAGAGCAATTAAAGCACAGCAATATTTCAAGTATCTCTCTTTGTCGAAACTTTTACACTTGCAGTATCGTTACAAATGAAACAAGTCATATCACTTATGTCGATAAATATTTTAAGGAACGAATTCTTCAAAGCGCGGTAATATGTTACAAATTTGATTTGATTCGCAAGTAATATATATATACAGTGTCTGTCGCTTATTAAAATCGCATTCGTTCTGAGCTAAAATGATTTTATTAAGGGGCAGATTTTTATATCCGGTGACTGTTCCTGCAGTCAAGTAAAATGTGTCATGCTTCTCTGTATTTAGAAAGAAATTTCAAAATATAACGAGCAATGGAATTAATAAGCAATATAAATTTTTGACTGATAATTAATTTTTTCGTTAATATAAGTAAATTAAACGCATTCCAAGTTTTTATGCGCATTACTTTGAGGAGAATCGTTATTACTTTGCCAAAAGTTCATGCTTTTCTTTTAAATTTAAAATCTTTACGTTTAAACGTCTTGCTTCATAGTTATTTCAAAATAAGAACTAGAAATTGTCTTTTAATTATTTATATATATATATATATATATATATATATATATATATATATCTTGTGAATCAAATCAAATTTGTAACTTATTACCGCGCTTTGAAGAACACGTTCCTTAAAATATTTATCGAGATGAGTGACGTGGCTTGTTTAATTCGTAACGATGCTGCAAGTGTAAAATTGTCGACAAAGAGCGATACTGTGCTTTAATTTCTTTTTTTATTTGAAAAAAAAAAAAAAAAAAAAAAAAAAAAAAGCTTACATAAATAATGTTTTGTTGCTGAAGAGATTTTTTTTTAGTTTATTAACCGGCGATGCTGATTTTATTATGCGGCGGGTTTAAAATTAGTTTGTATTAATTTGAATCCAGTCCTGACAATTTGATCAGATTAAACGGCTGATTTTATTAACCAGTGAATTTATTAAGCGGCGATTACTTGTATATATATATATATAAATATATATATATCAATTATTAAAAGACAATTTCTAGTTCTTATTTTGAAATAACTATGAAGCAGGACGTTTAAATCTAAAGATTTTAAATTTAAAAGAAAAACATGAACTTTTGGCAAGGTAATAATGATTCTACTCAAAGGAATGCGCATAGAAACTTTGAATGCGTTTAATTTACTTATATTAACGGAAAAATTAATTATCTTAAAAAAAATAATTTTGCTTATTAATTCCATTGCTCGTTATCTTTTGAAATTTCTTTCCAAATTCAGAGAAGTATAAAAACCTTTTTCTTGAGTGCAGGAACGGTCGCTGGATATAAAAATCAGCCGCTTAATAAAATCATTTTAGCTCAGAACGAATGTGATTTTAATAAGCGGCAGGTACTGTGTGTGCATATATATATATATATATATATATGTATATGTATAAATTGCTAATCAGATAAACACAGACATATATTTACTTAGATTTAGTGTTAAATTTACATAAGCATAAGTAGGTGGATAGGTGAATAGAGTGAGAGAATGAGACCAGACATTGAGAAAAAGAAAGAGATTACAATGTGATAAATAGTGTGAAGCAATAAGATAGAATTCCCAAATTTTAAATAATTACGTTTTCAACACTTCAATAAAAGATTTAAAAAAAAAAAAAAAAAAAAAAAGAAAGAAAAGAATAAAGTACAAAATTTAAAATTATGTGAAATTTTTAATTTTTATCAAAAGTTATTATGACCTTTTATTATTGCATATTTTAAAATATTCTGAAATAAAGTTTTATATATAAAAATTTGAAAATATAAATAGAGATTTTGTAGCGTTTGAATTCTCAAAATTAAAGGAGACACGTTCAATATTATCATTTATCAAAATTTGAACTGCTCAATCATAAGTCAAAACATATTTAAATCTAAAGTGAAAAAAATAATAATAATAAAAATTAATTTAAACAAAAATTAATTAAATTAAAAAGAGAAAAGTATCATATTCTTACATCTATTTACATTGAGACGTATCCATATGGACAATTATTTTTATGTTAAAAAGATTATTTTATCATTGGACCATGAATTTGTAAAACATATGTAAAAGTTTATACTAAAATTATTGCTCTAAAATGTGATGTAAATATTCATTATAAGCCGCTTTAAAGGATATTTTTCATTTAAAAGAAAATTAAGATATCTAATATAGACCTTATATTTTTTATTAAATATTACAAGCGAGTTAATATTTTTTAAAACTAAAATCTGACCTTTAAACCGGTATAAAGAAAACAAAGTCTACTTACATAGATGCCAAATTGTACGTTTGTTTGCTACCGGAAATTTTTAAAAGAAATTTTCAATGTTTTTTAGCAGTTTTCTGTAATTAAACAAGATAAATATTTTGCAAGTAAATACCGGTGTTAAAAAAACTGTTCAAGTTGGCACTTACGTACATATAACTGTTAAAATTTGGTTTATTAATATGGATGATAAATGTACAATTTAATTGTGAATTACGCTTATTAAAAGAATTACTTATTTAAAAAAAATAGAACTAGAATTAATCAATGATATTTTAATGCTTCATTTGTAATACAAAGAATTGCTATTTGAATTCTTTAATTCATCAACAAAAAAGTTCAGAATTCTGCGGATGCCAATTTTAGTGTACCAATTAAAAAAAAAAAAAAAAAAAAAAAAAAAAAAAAAAAAAAATCTGATATTTTCTATTATAAATTAAACGTAAAATACTTTGCTACTATTTAAAAGAATGTTGAAATATCGGAATCACCATAACTTCATTAAAATGTTTTATAAATCTATATGTTTTTATTTTATAAAATAGAAAACGTATTCAATATCTTACTATGTATTTGAAAAAAGAAGAAACCTTTTCAACATAACTCCATTTACTAAATAAATTCTTACTGTAATACAACGTATGTAATAACTCTCTAAAATATGAAAAGTGAGATCTGACTCTAAAAGAGTGGCATATCACTCTTTGAACATGCCAAAATGGAGCCAACCTCTAAAGAGTGAGAAGTCTCTTTTCGAAAGAGCGAGATTTCTCACTCTTTATTAAGATTGAGATTATTCCGAGTATTTTAAAGGATATGACTGTTTATTTTTTCTAAAAAAATATGGATACGCTAGACAGTATCTTCTACCATTTTCCTTTTTTTTTTTCTTTCTTAATTTTTTTCCCCATATTTGCTTTGGATCTGCTGGGAATCGAACCGTAGCCGTCTTCGTGGCAGGCGAGTGTCTTACCACTGAACCACTGGGGACACTCAGAACTTGCTTAATTTACAGTGGTAAATCATTCACACAAGAGATTAATCGCATTTATAAACTTTTAACTTCATTTATTAAGAATATAAAATTACAGAATTCTAATGTACATTTTAAAATTAAAGTTAGAATTTCTTTAAATTACTAAAATTAGAATTATTTTTAAATTAATAAAATTAGAATTATTTTTCAAATCAAAATGTATACTTGAAAAGAAATTCCCTAAGACAAATAGTTATTTTAAATGTAGCTTAGGGGAAAAGAAAAATTCTTGAGTGTGCATGTTTAAAAAAAAAAAAAAAAAAAAAAAAAAAAAGTTAAACATTTACGACAAATCTACACAGTTTCTTGAAAAACTCGTCTGTTCAGGAGTATTAAATCTCGGTGATGATTTTAATTTTTAGTAAAATATTATAGCCAGCTTTTTTAATGTTTCACATGTGTTAAGCATCAATGAATATAATAAAAATATAAATTCCTATTATGCTTTTAAGATGTTATGCATTAAGTATTTGCATTGATATTTTCTTTTATACCTTATATATTTCCAAATAAAACTCCATGCTCTCATTACGAATTTCCATAACTTTCTTATGATTTTCGATTCTTTACTAATAACACTTCAATTTTATCAATCGTATAAAAAAATTATATTTACCAAAACAGCTTTTAACATAATTATTTTCTTTTTTTAAACTCAAATAAATTCAATAATTTCTGTTAAACAAATCACATGCATGAGATTGCCGAGAAATTGTCTTTCATATTTCGTTCGAAATATGGAAAGTAGATGGCGCCAGCAAATCTCCACTCTTCAGCAGGTTGATCTTGCAATTGATGATGACATCACTCTTTGTGACAGAGTGACTAGAAGTCTCTCTTTCGAGAAAAGTGAGAAATGTCACATTTTCAAGAGTGACAATAGTATTTTCTCACTTTAATTCGTGTCAAAATAATGGTCACTTTTTTAAGGAGTGAGATTCCCACTCCAGAAATTTTAGAGAGAAATATCATAGAAGTATCAGCGAGTAAATAAATGTTTGAAAAGGCAACATTCAATATTATTTTTCTTAAAATATTTTTGCTGAAATTTCATAAAATCATTATTTTTTAAAAGGGTACATTTCCTTTCTCAGAATAAATTACGGATTAGATATTATTAGACACCGTGTTTTCAAAATTAATTTCTTTTGCAAATGAAAATTATCCTTATGTAGTACATATTTTTAAGTATAAAACTCTAACAACACAAAATGTTACTGAAACGTAACAATCATGTAACATCGAAACATTGTAAATATTTTAGAAATTTTTCAAAACGTTTAGTTTCCTTTCAGACTAGTTTAAAAAACGTAGAAATGTCCGCGATCGTAACAAAAAATCGGATACGTAACAGAAACGTTTTAATAACTTAACAGATAGAAAAGGGTGAAAAAGGAGAAGTTTTCAGAATGGTATAAGAGAGCATACTTAAATGTGTTAAGATAATGAAAGATTGTAAGGTTTTTGCAATATAACTGAAAAATCCTTTGCTGTATAGAAAGAAATAATAGTATTTCAGGTCATAGTTGGAGTCATTAAAAACTATACATATAATATATAACTTTATTGTCTGAAAATGTGTGAGTTTGCTTGTATAAAAATATCTGCAAAGTTATTAGAAAACCAAAAAATAAAATCGTAACTTTTAATGTAACTAAGTGTTATAGAGATGAGAGTTTTATGCTTTCTTTTTCCACCGCTATTTCTATTCAGAAATCTTTATCGTATGTTGTATATTTCTTTCTTCCTTTCCTTTTCTTGTAATTAAATTGATAGACATTATCGTATATAAAAAAAATCACAAGCGTGCCTGTATAAATATATTATAATTACATAATATGTGATAACATGAAAGTTAAACAATAAATATGAATGTAAAAGCGTAAATATATATACACACTCCTTCTCATGTTTATAAGGACACTTTATGTTTTGAAATAACTAATGTAAAAATAATTGTGAACAAGATTATACTAAGTGCACTTAATACATCTAGTATTTTAAAAACCAAAACTGCTATAATTTTTTTAATATGAAACAAAATTAATAAAAAATAATCCAAAATATTTTTTCTCCACGTTTTTAGATGCTCATAAATATAGGGACAATCAAGATTTTTTCGTTTTATTTAACTTACCAGCGGATAAATTACAGTTCACATGCGAATTTGTTAACTACTAGGCTAGATTAATTCATACATAAGCCTTCAATTTTTCTTGGACGGCCATTACTGATAACTCCTCGAAAAAAAGAACGTTCATGTAATGAAGTATGATAAATGTGTTTTTTAAGTGGAAGGATAATTTCAATATGCCGAATTTCTAATGAAATTCGAAGATCTAAAGTTGTTGAAGGAAATGTGATCAAACGTTGAACTGCTAGTTCGATAGGAGAGAGATCCGATGCAAAATCAGAGTTGTTTTACAGAGATCGAAGACGCGTAATTCCTCGTTATACTCATAATGGCTGCTGCTTAATTTGCTCGTAATTTTTAATGAAAGGTTGGGATCCACATTTATGCATTTTTAAAATAATTAATAATATGTTAAAATGAATGAAAAACCTGTTATAATCAATACGCATTTAATGAGGGAAAGAACTATGTAAAGCTAAATAAAGACAATATTAATTGGTAAAAAATTTTTCAATATGAGATGGACTCAATTATTAGAAGTTATAAGACATACAGGGAGTCCAATAAGTCTGTAGACAGTTTGCTGACGAATTATGACACTACTATCTGCGGCTTCAGTCGGCGGTTCTTACCTGAGGGAAAACACCCTCACCAATAAAACTTTATCTACCAAGTCAGCATCGCAATTTAAACTCCATTTATGCACAAGTAGGAGGCAAATAAGAAATAAACTGTTCTAATCACAAAATTGTGCAATTTATAGGACTTTCATTTGCATATTTTTCCTTCTTGTCCGTGAAAAATATTTTACTATTTGACTAACTATCATCGACAAAAAAATTAACTATATTTTTTCTTTACCATAAAAATAAATAAATCAATAAATAAATCTCTCTTCACAAGAATGAATATTTAAGAAAACCGCGTTTAATTCTATAAATTCATTCAATAGTTATGAATTTTTAAAATGTCTACATACTTATGGGATACCCTGTATATCTATTAACTTATAGAAAACTAAATGCGTGAAACATTCGATATTAATACTCTGATATCTTAATATTACATTTTATATAGAATTACTATTTTTTCCTATTCAATAACTGCTATTATCTCCAGTAAAATTTGATATAATATAAAAATAATCTATTAAAAAAAAAAAAAAAAAAAAAAAAAAAACCTTTTAAAACACAAATTTTTAATGTATCATATCACATAAATCTTTTCGAAGTTATGATTTTGCAAATTTTTTTGTATTAAGGTTAAATAATAAATTTCAGTGGAAAAGAATTTGTACTCTTTTATAAACCACGAAAGTCTAGGCGGTAAGGCAGTCGATGATTCGATACATGCCTGACCAAGTTTGAAAAAAAAATTCTGAGGCATTTTATCCATTGACCGACAGATTACTATGATTGGCCATTGGTTATTGCTCTGGTTGTGCCACCTATCGGTCATTACAAACGTAAGTATGCATAAAACTTTTTTTTTTTTTTTGTAAATAACTGCATAATTGTTTTAGAATTATAAAAATATGCGTACAATGTTACTCCCTGCAAACAATTTTTTAATTTTGAGTTTAATAAATTTTGAGTTTAATAATATTAAAATATATTTGTATAGTACTTTGTGAATTTATCGATGAGTTAATTTTTATAAAACATTTTTATGCTTAAATACTAAATTTTTGCCTTAAATTTCAGCATTCGAACATAAAAAAAAAGGCTTCGAAAAAACTTTTCAAAAATTCTAAGGATACTGTGTAGTCAACGAAAAATTTTCTTTTATCAATTGACATCTTTTCTACTAATTATCTGCAAAAATTAACACTCCGGACCTTCGGGGTATGCTCGACCACCGCGTTACTAACATGGCGCTCTAACAACCTCAGCCACGGAGAGACAAATGAAAAAGCTCACATTTACCTTAAAATGGAGGTGCTTTTTTATTAGCTTGAGATTCACAAACATACCGTAGTAAATGACAGTAAGTACATAAAAATTTGAAAAAAAAAAACAAAAAAAACCACAGATTCTTTGTTGCATATCATTTCTTAAACATTTGTCTGTATTTTTTTTTCTATATCTATGTTATCGCGACGCATATTTTTAGCTCTTATTATTTATAATGTTATAATTATATTATTATTATTATTATTATTTTTTTTTTTTTAATATGATTTCTCCTTGAAATAGATTATAGATTGTTAAGCAATTTGATGACTTCAAATAAAATTTTACTAAATTTAAGAGATTGAAAGCTATACAATTACGTTTCACTGCATAACTATTTCAATTTTAGTTTAAAAATAAAATAAATAAACATACAAAACTTTCTATATTCTATGGACTAATAACAAATTTATTGTTTTATTTAACGGTTTATGCACTCAATGTACAACATTCAACGTTATAAAAAAACAAGCGAAAAATAAACTATATTGTATTAAATTTATCCATTATCTATTTTTTCTTGTGTTTTGAAATTTAAAATTTTATCTTCTTGAATTAAAATATATTTTAGTTAGTTTTCTGTAACATTTTTCTTCCATTCATACTTTATCAATGCACGCTAGAAAATAGATACAACGTATTAAAAATCTAAATTTTGAAAATTACATTGGAATGAAATATTTTATACAATAAAAAAATTATATTTTCTGAACTTGTTTTTCTTGTAATCACAAATTATTATGCATTAACAAATAACAATAAAAATGAACATAGATAGACAAAATTATAATTTTCTTTACCAAAATCTATAAAATGTCATTTTAAATTTCTGATTCCTTTTAAAATGTCTGTGAATAAACTGCAATTCTAAAAACATTAAATTAAAATGTTGAACATATTATTTTATTTACCGTAATTTTCTGCGTATAATCCGCAGATAAAGTATGTCATTCCTCCACCAGAAATTTTGTTTAACACAAAAGTCTATATTATTTTGAAGAAACAGCTTGTACAAATAGAACCTCGTTTGCTAATTAAAATTTCTGGTGCAGAACTGACTTACCTGACCTGCGGATTATACGCAGAAAATTACGGTATTAGTTATTAAAAATCTATGTTCACATTTAAATAAATTAATAAAAATACTTAAAATATGTAATAATAATAACAATAATAATAATAATAATAATAATGTGTTGTCTTATCACTAAAGCGATGCAATGAATGGTATTAGTATTGCATATCAAACCTGGTAACATTTATAATTTATTCAGGAATTGTTAGCTCCGCCTTTTTTTCACACCAGTGCATTTTAAAAGCACATTTTTTCTTACGATTTCGACTTTGACTTCGAATGGTGTGGGACGTAAGCACCTGTGAACTAGTTCACGCATCTCCTGCGTAAAGGTGAAAACGGAACGAGGTGGGGTGTCTTGAAAATCATTTTCACTGCCAAGGGGAAACAGAAAACATAAAAGAAGGAATGAAACGTAAAGATTTCTGGAACTAATACAGAAGCAGGAAGAACAAGAAATAATAAGAAGAAATTTTAAGGAAAACGTTACAAAATTCGAAGGGAGGATGAAGATAGTGAGGGAAATAAAAGGATAATAAGAGAAAAAAATAATAATAAATAATAATAAGCTCAATTTAAAGTTATTCTGTAGAAAAAAAAAATATGTTTTTATTTTATTGTTATTTTTTTTTAACACAAGATGAAAAACAACGCTAAACAGGACAGACACAATACAACACATACAAAACAGAGAAAAAACTCAGAGAAAAGGCAGTACTAACGGCGATAGGAAAAGTGCGAAAAAGAGGTTAAATATGGAAAAGGTTTAAAGGTGGGAGTTATATTGTACGTTTAAATGTTGAATGAAGGCGTTTAAGATAGGAGTAAAAATGTCTTTATAGGTATGGAAGTTTCGGACATAATAGAGCGTATCAAGATTTTGCCGAATAATTGTATTTTTTGCTCTAATGAGTAGCTTGACATTATTTGGCCACGTTATATAAGCATAAGTGAGAGTGGGTCTGAGCAAGGAGGGGTAGATAAGCATTTTGTTTTTAAAGTTCAAATTACTATTCCTAGATAGTAGGGGCGTAAGTTTATTTTTAGTATCTGGGAATTTATTACTCGCCGAAATAATGTGATTTTTAAAAGTAAGTTTTTGAATAATATACATAAAAGTTAGAAAAAAAAAAAGAATTCTACTTTTTTGTTTTTCAAAACTTGAGAAATTAATATAAGATTATTAGGCAATATATATAGATATTTATATATATATATATATATATATTACTCTTAAAACAGGAATAAACTACTACGTCAGAAACGCCAAAGAAAAATTATTGAGGTGCATACAGCTGTTTCGGTAGCCTAAAGCGTACCGTCTTCAGTGCAAAAAGAATTCTGAATCTGGAGAAGTGCTCATATATATAGGAGAGGGATCGGATTTAGTTCAACCAATAGGATTACGGAAGAGGTGGGGAGTGTGGCCAATAGGAATTAAGGAATGTGTAGCTGTGTAAACAGTAGAAAAATTAAAGAAATGTGGACTGAATGTAAAATTTCCAACAATCAGACAAATAGGGAACAGCGAAATCACAATTTACAAGGTTTTTAAAATTTTTATAAATATGAAAAGCTTCAAATAAATCGAGTTCATGAATGGATTTAGGTCTGCAAATTATTTTAGCTGAATTAAATTTAAAATTATGATTTTCCTCCCAGCAATGTTTAGAAATAGCCGATTTATTGGTTTCTTGTTTGCGGACGTAATTCATATGTTCTTTGAGACGAAATTTAAGACTGCGTTTAGTTTGGCCAATATATGATAAGCCACACTGACTATAAATGCCCCAAGAATTATGCATATCAATAGGATCTTTTAACTGAGAAAAGGTGAGTTTATTGGAAGGCGAAAATATTATTTTAAAATCATATTGTTTGAGAATTTTAGCTATGGTTTGACTGGTTTTAGTAAAATAGGGTAAAACAATACTGATATTAGATATGACTGATTTAGTAGACGAAATACGAGGGAGTTGTAATTTTTGGATAGCTTTGTCTATAATGGAAGGGTCATAACCTCTGTCAATTGCGATGGTTTTCAGGTATTTAATTTCAGATTTCAATAAAATAGGATTTGAACAAATATTAAGGGCACGGTTTACAAAAGTATAGAAAGCCGCCATTTTTTGGTTAGGTGGGTGACATGAACGCGCATGGGGAGGAAGGGAGACTGCAAAATGTTTACGATAGACAGTGGTTGAAAATCCATTTACAGTGCGAGAGACGAAGGTATCAAGAAATGGAAGGGAGCCATTATTTTCTATTTCATATGTAAACTGGATATTACTGTCAATTGAATTCAAGGTTTCTAAGACATGGTCAATATTGTGATGAGATATGTCGATAAGCGTAAAGGTGTCGTCAACGTAACGGGTCCAAAAAGGAAAAGATATTTTCTTAGGGGCTCTTATGAAATCCTATGGTGAAGCGTGACAGATGCTGTCACAGCCCCTTTCAAAAGGTTTAAAATGCTTACTTTCGAAATAGTGCATGTAAATGTCTGCGAGAATTGGGGAGAGAGAGGAACCCATGGCTAAACCTTCAGACTGACGATAGAATTTATTTTGGAAAGAAAAAGTGGTTTGTGATAAACAGATGCGGGTAAGAGAAATTAATTCTTGTATTTCAAAAGAGGTGAAATGAAACTATTTTAATCTATTTTCGAGACAGCAGAGGGCGCCACTTATTGGAACATTAGTGAAAAGAGATTTTACATCAAAAGAAACAATAGTGAGATTAGTGTGAGGGGAGTTTTGGATATTTTTTGCAAAATATATGGAATTCTTAACAGTATAACTATTAGCAGCAAGAAGTGGAGCAAAAATTGTGGTGAGAAATTTAGCTAAATTATAGGAAGCAGTACCGATATTAGAGACTATTGGACGAATGGAATTCTGACGTAGTAGTTTATTCCTGTTTTAATATTCCAACGCCAAGTCTACTGATATTATATATTACTCTGCTTTAATATGGAACATCTGGTAATTAATTTTATTTTCAAATTATGGGTAAATTTTTTAGCGCAAAATTTTACATATACTGTTACGTAATTTAATATACATAAAAATGGGCGTAAGAAAGTATTCCTTAAGAGTTTTCAGAATCATTTTATTATTTAACCCTTAACGCTCGGCATATGAAAACTAAGACACGCCTTTTGGCATTTCTTTAAAACGTCACACGTATAGTTTCCAACTTACTACGTTTTGGCTACCGAAAAATTATAATAATTTGTTTTATTTTACTTTATCATTAAATAAAATAAATCTTTCTGTTAAAATTTTCCGGTAGCCGAAAGGTAGCCTATAGTTACGCGTTTTAGAAAAATAACATTTCATTGCCAGAGGAACACGTTAAGGCGTGGCTCGATTTTTTAATATCCCCTCAGAAGGGACATACGAGCGATAAGGGTTAAAGGCAGGATTCGCGAATAAAATATGTTAAAAATAAATTAAATACGCAAAGAATGCTTTAAAAACGTATATTTGGTTAACTTAAAAAAATTATAATTTACCTTTATTACACTATTTATTAAAATAATAATAATATATATTTTATTTTACTTATTTCGTTCGAATGACTACAAATATAATTTCAGGTAACCATATCCTAGTGCACTTTTTAGAGAATAAATGTAGAATCTCGGTGTAACATATTTTAATTATATTACTGAACTAATTATTCAAACTGATGTATTTTAATATGAAGTAAATACGAAATAATGTTATATATATATATATTGTTATACATATCTTTAAAATTTCTTCTATTATTTAACTTACCATTGCACAAAGAAAATGTAAAACTATTTCAATTGAGAATAAGTTTTTTAAACCCTTTTCGAAATAACACTGATATGTGTATGATGGTTAAAAAAAAAAATTATAAAACTCATATTCGTATCTAATTACAATAAAAAATTTAGCACTTTATAAAATTAGAAAATTTTTCCTGTGATGTTACACATTCCTTAGGATAAATTTACATACAATTTGCATGATGAAAAATATTCGTCGAAATTAGCAATTTCCAAAACTGTATTAAATAAATTAATTACGTATAAATCCCCTGGGATAAATTAATTAAAAAAGAAAAAATAATATTAAAAAATAATAAGAATAATGAGAATGTTTAACTATCGTAAAAGCACGAATTGTGATTCTATAGAATGAAATTTTGACAGCAATTTAGTGAGAGTTATACATTAATATGTAAATTCTAAATTATCTTTTGAATCGTAAAATAACACTGATATTTTGTTAAATTATTTATTCAGTAATTTTTTCTTTTAATTAAACGAGAGCATAAAATTTGCGATTTTCAAAATGTAAAGCAACTGCTAAAAAACATATATATTTTGTTTGTTTGTTTAATTTTATCAATTATTAAAAATCTTGTGATCAGTTGAAACTTACTAACTTATTGCTAGTACTATGAAATTTTTAAAGATATGTACTCACCTAAATAACAAATGATTGATCTAATAAACAAAACATTATGCTATTGAGCAATTCTAAATGGATTTACAAATTGCATCGAAGACACAAATTTCAAAATTAGAAGAAAAGGAAACATTTATTTTATTTATTTATTTTTTTTTTTTTTTTAGTGGTGGCTATATATATATATATATATTACTTTTTTAAAGTAATTTTTATGTTTATTAGGTATTTTATATTAATTTAGGAATATGGATCTATATATATATATATATATATATATATATATATATATATATATATATATATATATTTTAATAGCTTGTTTTTCTTTAATTTATTTTTCTCTCCATGACATTTTTTGTTTTAGGACCACATCCAGGGCTGCCTCAGGCAGAGTTCCCAGCTTTTATAATTTATTCACGAGCATTTTTAGCCCCGCCTTCTTTTCGCACCAGAAATTCTGTAGATTATTTCTCTTTAATATGTGACAACGAATTAATAAGAAGAAAATCATTTTTCAAAATTTTCGGTATAAAAAAGAGGCGGGGCTAAAAATGCTCGTGGATAAATTTTAAAAGTTGGGAACTCTGGCCTCAGGCGACTTTTTTTTATTTTTTATTTTTATTTTCGTACCACTATTTCCAGTAAATAAAAAGTATAATGTATTAATGCAAGCAAATCTATAGCTGCAATGCAGAAATTTATTATAAATTTTATATTATGGAAATAATGGTGAGAAAATAATAAGCAGAAAATGTCGTCTGTGGCGTACCTGCGTATCTTCCATCAAGGCAACTATTAATTGTCTTTTGAAAAATCAAAATGAAAATAAATAAATGTATACAAAGTGACAATCAATAGAAAATATGTTAATTCTTTCCTGTAGCGAAAACTGTAAGAAAAAACTATAAATAATGTTAAAATGCAAAAATAATAATAAATAAGTAAAACAAAATAAAAATAAATAAAAACAATTAATTAATTAGATTCAAATAACTATATTTAGCACTCACAATACAGATTTATATTAATATATTGTTTGGTAAAAAAATATTACAACTGTATATTAGAATACAATTTTAATGAAAAAATACATGAAAAAAAAAAATATATATATATATAATGTAATATGAAAATAATAATAATAATAAAATACATACTTTAATCTTAGCAAAAAACAACGAAAAATACCGAAAAATTAATATTTATTTATTTTGAACAGCAAGTATAAAAATACATTTATTGTAAGTTATTGAATTTTATTTTAAAAATATATCCTTTTTATTTGGTTATACAATGTACTAAAAGCTTTATTTAATTTTTATTGAAAAAGAGCAGTAAATAGAAAAAAATAACAAAAAATCCCTTTTGCATAGGCTAATGTTTAAAGTGATTGAAATACTTTCTTCATTATCATAAAAATCCGGTTAAACAAATCCTATTAGATATGCATTTTCTTCAAAATAAGGTGCTACTTAAAATTCTAGCAATGAATACATTGTCGTTTTAAGTGCCTTGCTTTGAAAAACCGTTAAGACATCAACGGAATGTTAACTGCCTCTTATGCAATGCACGCGAGGCTATTTTAAGGTTATTATTGTGCAATTTAATAATAGACTTCATTTTCAAGTTTTGTGCTTTGAGTTGTTTAAACATTATATTGCTTGCAAAAATTCTCAGAATTCCTTCAAGTAAAAGAAAGAAAATTACTTTGGAATTTTCTGTTACCTTCGGTTAAAAATAAAAATTAGAAAAATGTTTTAAAAGAATTATTATTTGATTCTTTTAAAAATATAAAATTGGTGTTCATATTAAAAAATATGAGAGTTAATTCTATTGAAAAACATATATTTAGATGACGTTTTGTTTAAATTCTTCATTCGTAATTTGTTTATTAATATATTATAGATATCTCTTTAAAAATTAATAGTGTTTTGTAAAATATATTGTTTGTAACATGCTGTACTGCAATAGCTTAAAAGAAAATCTACATTTTTTTTTTTCACTGAAACATATGTGCCAAGTCTCCCGTTTTTCAAGGGAGACTTCAAACTGGAAAAATTTTTTATAGCTGTTTTCGGTAATATTAATCGTCGAAAATATATACAGGGGTCTTACTCTCCGCCCTTTTTTCAGGACACTCTTAGAGCTGAAAATTTTTCGCTTTTTTTTGCCACCACTAACTTCATGCAATAATATTTATGGGATTTTGTAATAATGTTTCGTAAATAAATAGCATAAAGGTTATTGTAAAAAAATACCGGTATCAACAGAGGCAAAAAATTTTCAGCTCTGAGTGTGTCCTGAAAAAAGGGCGGAGAGTACAACCCCTGTATATATAACATATTCCATTTAAAATACTGGTGTTAATTCTGATTTAAAAGTGTAAAATATTGGCAGCTCTGCTGAAAAGAGAAATTTTTTTATTATTCCGAACACTAAGATAGTTCCATAGTGGCTAGAAATGTGCGTTCCATATCTTTTTCTTCATACAGTATATTTGGTTTAGTCAAGCAAATAGTCAAATATTCAGTTCTAGATAATATAAAACAAATATTTTTTTTTTTTCTTTTTTTAAAGGTTTCTGAATTTTGCATAATGTATTCATTATTATTATTTTTTAAATTTGCCTCCGAATTTAATTATTGTTTAAATTTTTAGTTTCTTTTTATTATTTCCGTACGGAATCTGTTTATATATAAGTGGCCAATTCCACGGTCAAGATTGGAACGTTTCCGCCTTTTTCCCCTGGCATTTTCTGTACTATATTTTTATAGCAATTTTATCTTTAATTTATTGTTGAATTATATCATAGAAGATTACTATATAAATACAGTGGTGAGCAGTCAGGGAGTAAATACGAATCGTAGTAACTCTGGGGATAAAGGTATTGCCAGACGCGCAAAATTATATATATATATATCAGAGCTGCCAACCTAATCCGGCAAATTGTCAGTACCGCCCATTTTTCTACATCACTTAATTTTTAGAGTAATTCTCTTCAAATATATTTACGATGAATTAAGAAAACAAATACTCTAAAAATTAAGTGGTGTAGAAAAATGGGCGATACTAACACTTTGCCGGATTAGGTTGGCAGCTCTGATATACAATTTGCTTGTTTTATTATTACTTTCTAACAATAATAACTATCTTATTAATTTTAAAAAGAGCTGCTTTAAGATACTATAAATATTTCTGTCTGATTGTAGTAGAGAAAAAAAAAAGTAAATCCCTCTCTTTCTGTGTTACAGACGCTTCCATATGCTTTGAAATTTATATGTATGTAGTGCGTGTGTGTGTGTGTTACCCACATCTTTTCAAAAGTTTGTAAATAAAGACCTGAACTGCTTTGATTGTTTTTCTTTCTTTCTTTCTTTCTTTCTTTCTTTTTTTTTTTTTTTAAGTAAATCTCAGTATAAATGTTCCAATATAGACCTTTTTTCTAAGTACACATTTCATCATCTGTAAAAAAGCTCTTTGGACACGAAAAATGTTTTCTTTAAAACAAACCTAATTGATATATTAAATAAAAGGCACAAATAATATAAAGCTTTCTGGATGAGCTCCAACTGCAATGCTCTAAGGACCTATTTTTCCTTATTCCAATTATAGCAAAGCTAACTTTAGTAGAGCGAAAAAAACAACAACTAGAAAACATCCTACAAGACATGAAATATATTCTTTTCCTTCACTCTAGACATAGATGTGTATTTATGACTTACCTCTGGGACATATAATACATAGGTAGTAAGAATGGTATGAGTATTTCAGTTATCATTACAGCTAATTTCTTATTGTGTTGTATACTTTTTTTTTTCCTTAATAAGCAGAAAATATGCATTAATCTTGTGTTGTAAAATTCCATTTAAATATTTAGTTATAAATTTGATTAAGCAAATTTAATTACATGTTTTGTAATAATTACTCCTTTAATAGTTTTTATGCTACTTTTAAATTTTAAATATAGAATTCGTCATTTCAACTAAAATTATTATTTTAATTTCAAGTTAATATTTTATCACTTTTATAAGTATATACATATTAAGCGTTAATAATCGTATTTAAAAATACTTAATTATGATTTTGATTCAACAATTTTAATTGCGTGCTGTATATTAGTGATTTCTTTAACATATGTTTGACTGCTTTTAAATTTTAAACATGGGAATCGTGATTTCAACAAAAATGTTTATTTCAATTACAAGTTTATGTTTTATCCCTTTTATAAGTATGTACATATTATGCGTTAATAATCGTATTTAAAAATACTTAAGTATGATTTTGATTTAACAATTTTAATTGTGTGTTGTGTATTAGGGATTTCCTTAACATATTTTTGACTGCTTTTAAATTTTAAATATAGGAATCGTGATTTCAATCGCAAGTTAATATTTTATCACTTTTATAAGTATATATATATATTATGCGTTAATAATTTAATTAGAAATATTTAATTATGATTTTGACTAAGTAACTTTAATTATATGTTCTGTATTCTTTATTTCTTTAACAGTCTTTTCACTGCTTTTAAGTTTTAAATACAGAATCCATGATCTTAACTAAAATATTTATTTCAGTCAAAAGTTAATGTGTTATCGCTTTTATAGGCATGTACATATTATACATTAATAATTTTATTTAAAAATACTTAATTATGATTTTAATAAGCAATTTTTATTATATGTTATACACTATTTATCTTTTCAATAGCCTTTTTGCTGCTTTTAAATTTTTAAAGTAAAATTCATGATTTCAGCTAAAATTTTCTTCTCAATCACAAGTTAATGTTTTATTATTTTTTATAAATATACATATGTTATGCGTTGTGAGTCTAATTTTAATGCGTTTTAAGATTTAAAGTTAAATTCTTACACATTGTTTACATTATTTAACTTCTACAGATTGCAATAAATTATCTGTATGTAGAATATGTAAGAGTTTATCATTTGATTCCAAATTTCTTTAAATTACAACAAACTGTTTAATATTAACCGTCTTGCATTTTAAACTATAACTATTGTATAGCTGCTTTTACACTGGAAAAAGTAATAGAATTTTTTTATATATATATTTCGATTACAAATTTCACTAAATAAGTAAAACAAAAATTTCTATTAAAATTTTCCGGTAGACAAAAAGCGTAAAATGTGACTACTATCATAGCCACCTAAAGTAGATGCCCTCCACTTGGCTCAGAAACTTAGCAACAGTTCAGGCGGTAGACAGCGCCACTTGAAACAGATTACGACTTTTTTATTCAACAGCCACCAAAAAGTTTTATAAGTGGGATTTGATACACATAAAAGGAGAAGAGAATCGAAAAAACGTCGATTATATATGTCATTCTTAAAATTATTGGTGACAGTTCAATAAAAATGTCGTGCAATCTGTAGCAGGTGGCGCTGTCTACCGCTTGAACTGTTGCCAAGTTTCCAAGCCACGCGAAAGGTATCTAGTTTAGGAAGCTATCCTATACTATTAACTTGTTTCAACAATAAAAATATATATCAAAAAACCTAATGGTAATGACTATAAATTAACACTTCAAAGCACCAGATAATTGAACTTATTTAAACTAGACTGACACCAAATTTTACTTACAAAATGACATTAAAAGAGAAAAAAAAATGGCTTTTTCCCACAATGTTACAAAAGGAAAATTTTGTTACAAGAAATTCCGGTATGAATTCTTGCATTTGGGACTTAGTTATTGCGTCCACTCAGAAAGGTCATTGCTCCTCAAAGAGTTAAGAATAAATCCTCTAAACATATAAATTGCAAGTAATGAGAAATATGGTTTTATTAATTCCATATAAAACAGATATTATTTAGTTTATAGGTAGCACAGGGGTACATTTTACGCACAAAATTTCATAAAATTAAGGTGACTAGACATCCTCGAATCCTTAGCACAGTCCTTCGTCCCCAAAAAATTAAAACTCATTTGAGGACGCCAGTTATAAAGTATTAACCTTTTATAATAATAAATTGATCATATGATAATAAGTAAATTGAAATAAGTTTTTTCAGGTATTTCATACAAAAAAAACTAAAATTTTACAATTTAAGGTGGTTTATTTATTTTGTCATCGAAATTCGAAGACACCTCCACATTTGTTTCAAATTAAATTTGAAAAGTCTGGTAACCTTGCATAAAATATGTGTTATTACTTACAGAACGCCGCTTTGACTGCAGCACTCGTGCTTACTTTATTCGCCTGATGAAGGGTCGTGTGTTTTTTCGACCCGAAACAATTGTTGCGAGTTTATTGCATTTTATGGTGTTTATTCAAAGTCTGTAAGTAATAATTTTTACAACGCCAGTTTTGTGGTGCTTCTTTATTAAATAAAATATGTGTGTTTAATTTTAATTTATCTTCTATTTTTTGTCTATTTTGGCGCTTAAAGGTTTTTTTTTTTTTTTTAACTAAATATCTCAAGGGGAAAAAATTACACTCATGTAAAAAAAAAAAAAAAAAAAAAAAAAAAAACGTTACCAAAACAAATATTGGACAAATAATGAAAAGAGTCTGTAAAAATAAATCGATCTTTTTCTAGGAAATAAATATAAAAAATTATATTTATGACACAAAAGACGCGCAAATTGAAAGATGATGTTATACAAACACGCATCAGTTCCATTGTGGATATTTGTTTTTTTCAGTATAAAATTCGCCTAAAAGAATAAAATATTGGGTGTATGACTTTTCCTTTTATTTATTTATTTATTTATTTATTTATTTTAGTTAATTGTTACACTTGATTGTTAAAGAAATTAAAAAT
Organism: Salticus scenicus; assembly: GCA_963930645.1. Classification (NCBI taxonomy): domain Eukaryota; kingdom Metazoa; phylum Arthropoda; class Arachnida; order Araneae; family Salticidae; genus Salticus; species Salticus scenicus. Next base: position 111,505,305 of record OZ005652.1, read on the forward strand.
CATTTCTTCAAAATATTTTTTTCTCGGAAAATAGAATATTTGTTCAACTTTCGGGTAATAAATGAATTTTACCAAGAGAAAAATTCTATTGTTTACAAGCAATTCGTTTCTAAAAAACAATTTTTGATGTATGCGTCGGAATTGAAACGTTCTACAGAATGGACACTCTGCATGGCGCGAAACAATAAGTAGTACGGAACGACTAACAAAGAGAGCGAGAGGGACAATACCATGGTATTAGAAAGTTACTTTCTACTTTCATGGGCAATACATCCCAGAGAAGTGATTCTAAAAATTTTTTTCACTGCTATGACAACAAGTGAAAGAGCATTGTTATTAAGGAATCAATATTACTCTCCTTTCGGTTTTTGTATTTTAGGACAATAGGATGTTCAAATATATCGTAAGCCATTGATAGTTTGATCAAATTCATAATATGCAACCTGTTTTAGTTTTTTTTTTGTACGCTTATGTTTGTGTATAGTTTTTCTTGAATATGTTGTCATGCATATTGAGATCATCATATCTAAAGAGCCAAAAAAACCACTCTTTGTTACTTGTATTCGATTGAGGAAATTCACCAAAAATGTCTAAGAACAACCGATGCATTTTATATGCAATTTTTCACTGCGATGAAATAGTGGGAAAAAAGAAAAAAAAAAAAAAAAAAAAAAAAAACTTTCTGAAAATTTTGTTTGGTGATAGAAAACTCGAAATGTTTTCTAAGCTAAAATATGTGTTTATAAAATATCAACCAGAAGCCACGCTTTACGTTATAAAGATGTTTATTAAACATGTCAAATACAACTTTCCCGATTTATTTGAAAGTAAGCAATGCCACATATGATCAGGAATGAATCATTTGAGCAGAACTCATACAAGTATTTATTTAAAGAATTTCTCTATTTAAAAAATCGTTGGTTTAAGAAAATGAAAATTTTCTTTCATTAATAGTGGTATGATTTCTGCACCAATGTTCCATTCCTATGCGTAAAAAAAAAAAAAAAAAAAAAAGAGGAAATAAAACTACGTTTCAATGCGGAATAAGGGACGCAAATACTGCAATATTTTCTGAATTTCACAAAAATAGATCCCTTTATTTGTATGTTTATTCCTTTTGTTGTTTTTAAAATACCGCACTATCATGTTTGAATGAAATTATAATTTTTTCTTATGTTTAAACAAACCATGTCACCTTTAGAAGCATTTTTGTACAAACTACAGTCCCAAATATCAGATATTTCATGTTACACAAAAGTAGATGAGGCATCAAAGATAGCCCAATTTATATTACATTCAGGTATTATTACAAAGAATTTACAATAAAATTACGGATTGGAATATTTTTTACTAAACTGATTTTTGTAATTTTCAGGGCTGCTATTGGTGATTATTTTTTAATATTCCTTCCGTACTTCTATTTACATAAAATAAAATGTATAATATATTTATGCAGGTAAACTGCAGACTTACCTGCGTCAATATATATATATATATATTTTCGCGCGAAAGCAGTGATACGAAAAGAAGAGAAAAATAGTCTCTAGCGACAGCCTTGAATTTTCCGTTTATTTCATAATCTCTCACTTTAATATGTCATATTTATAAAACGGTGTGTGGTGAAATTAACATTACTGAATGAAATGATGTTTTGAATTATTTATTTGTTTTTGATTGCATATAAGACTAGAGATCAGCTCTGTTGTGTGCAGAGGAATCACACATTATCTCGGCTCTCACCGGAATATTTTTACAATTATTTTTTACTTAATGTCATAGAAATTCCACGCTTTGACGAGAAAATATTTTTTATAAAAAATGAACTGTGTAAAACAATCCAATTTACTCACCGTTATTAGACACCAGACTTCTTTTAAAATAATTTTTAATGAGAATTTTCTGTTTATTATAGGAGGAAAGTATTTGTTAAAAAATAACGGTGTAAGTATAAATAATGTGTGCTTCCCCCTTAATCAGGCACTGCTTGTGTGGACAATCTGTCTAAACCCACGAACACAAAACCGATATGTGTACACAAGGCTATATTGAAATATTTGGTAATTTCATGTTTTAGATAATTTAAAGATTATTTTATATTACATTTCTTATATAATATTTATTTTGATGTGCATGTATTCATTAACTTAAAAGGTCATATTTGGTCAAATACTTTTTTCATTGTAGTAAATATTTTAGAGTTTTACTTTCATTGTTTATTAATCTTTATATAAAAGTATTTTCAAAAATTTCGTAAAAGGTTCTCTTCTAAAAGTGATCCTATCACATCATTAGGGGATAAAGTTGACAGAAGTTAGATCGAAAACTCGATTTCTCTCTCTCTCACTCTCTCTTAAACTGTTTGCAACTAATGAGGCGTAATGATTAGGTGGTTAGAAACCTCTTTTCTTTCCCAGTCTAATCTATAAATGATTTTCCAAATGATTTACTACAGATTACATAAAATAAATTTAGCGAATTTCTAAAAATAGGTACATTTTTTTTTTTTTTCTGAATTCCTCAGTATCATTTTTGATAAAATAATAATATGTTTTCCGTTACAATATACATTTATAAGACAGTGGAAAAAAGTATAAGGTCGCAAAATATATTAACATGAAAAGTATAAAACATAGTTAAACACGAAAAATTTAATATCACCCTTTCTTAAAAATGAAATTAAAAACTGAAACATAGGTTATGAACATATGTAATATATAACCAAAGCATTGAAGGACAGTTTAGAAATCTGATTGCACTTCATCTTGGAAATAATTATAAGGTCGAGGAGTTGAGAATGGAAATATAAAGTGAACATCCTACAAATTAAACTTTTTTTTCGACGACTTTTATCAGTCGATCAGTCATCGTTGAATCAAGTTTGATGAAGTTTCTTTTTTGATATTTTTCCATGCATTCCTGATTGCATCGATGAGTTTCCCTTTTCCTCGATACTGTCATATGTCCTTATAAACAGATTGCGAAAGTATTCTTTAAATATTTTGCAGTGGATTCAAATCCGAACTGCGGAATGGACAATCAAGCAGACGGACATTATTCGCTTCAAACCAAGCTTTTGTTGAATGAGCAGCATGGATGCTGACATTATCCTGGTTGAAATGTCAAACCTCCTGATGTAACTAGAGTGGAATTGGAAAGCAAACTCTTACGCAGCATATCTTTACAGTTTTTACGTTCATTTTGATATAAATTACAACAATTGGTAACGTGCCGTTAGCAGCAAACGTTTTCCATAGAACTACTGACCCCCCTCCCCCCAATTCCATATAACCGCTTTGAACAGTAAGGTATTATTTTTTTAATATCATGGCAGTATTTCTTAAAGCCGTCTGGCCTATCAAAATGCAAATTTTTCTCATGCCAATATATATATATATATATATATATATATATATTTACATTTATCCCCAAAGGAAACATTTTTTAGCAAATTCTAAGCGAGCTAATTTATGCTTCTTTGTCAAATGTTGTCGAGGTTGTTGTTTTATGAACTGTCTTCTCGGGTTGGAATTTAAAACACTGCAGACAGTTCTGCTGTTAAATGGTAGGTTTAAAGCACGGACTATTTCAAACGAAGACATTTTTTTTTATTACACGTTCATCAAAAACCGGTCGATTTTTGGCGCCTTAAAAGTGCACTTGGTTCCAATGGGCGCTTGCATTCACCATACTTTGAAAGATTAATATATATATATGTATATGTATATATATATATGTGTGTGTGTGTGTGTGTGTGTGTGTGTCAACTACCGTTTTAGACTAACCGATAGATCTGAAAATTGCTGCACCACTCTTTTCACTCGCTTGCCTTCCAAGGATTTTACCGCGTTCTACATCGGACCATTGTTTCTGCCTCAGCATCGTTGCCTGTAGCACATAGAAAGACTAAAGTAACCCTAAATGGGTTGATAGTAGGTTGCCTCTTATTTATCGTGCATTCTCAGACAGCAGAAAATTTGCATATCCCTCCAAAAAATTCGGCGACCTTATATTTTTTTCCATCAGCAAATAAGATGAATACCTAATATGGTAATAAGTTCGATTAATTTAAATTAGAATTTAATTAAAGTGTATTATATTTACCAAATCTCTTAAATACGTTGTATTTTTGTTGCTTTTCCATTCCAAATTTGCATAAATCTTAGTTTAACTGTCTATTTAATCGACCTTATAATTTTTTCCAAGGCCTTATATATAATGCTATTAAAATCATAAGTAATGAAATATAGTTAAAATATTTGTTTTATATTGTAATGTTAATCTTTTGATAAATATGCATACTTTACTTTAAAAATAATCTTAAAAAAGTAATTTGATTAACGTTTTTCATTTATGTATATATATAGTTTTTTTTTTTTTTTTTTTTTTAATTAACAAATATAACATCAATCTCAAAAAATACGTAACATTTACGTCTTTCGAAGAAAAATAAAATTAGTTATGCATGCAAAAAATTGTATTTATAATTTAAATAAAATCTAATTACACTTTAATGTTGTTAGAAGTAAAGTATGTCAACAGTTCTGCATACAATTTATTATGTGATGAATATTACAAATTCAAATAAAGTATTCTTTCACTAGTTTCTTTTTTCTTCTTTCTCTTTCTTTCTTTCTTTTTTTTTCCTTCTTTTTTTCTTACTAAGTTTACAATTCAAATTTATTTTAATGCAAATAAAATAATTTCATTTATACTTTAAATTTATATAAATTTCTATAAGTATATGAGTTTTTATAGTTTTGGGATATAACAGTACTAATTATAATATCTCTCAAAAAGCATACATTACTATATTAAATTGTTATGAGATTGCACTCTAATAATGCAAAATTTACATGATATAATAGTTGAATAAATATGTGCATAGGAATATAATTATTTATACTTAGTATAATTTATCAGGTTTTATTATTTTTTAAAAGAAGACTATATATTTTGTTTACTATTTGTTTGTTTAAAAAATGAGGACACTTTTATCGCTTCTATAATAATAATAATAATAAAAATGCTTATTTTTCAAGAGACGTATGTATTATACAATTTTACGATATTGGCCTGTAAATATCGATATCAATTTTATTGCGAAACAATATGTACCAGACCCATGGCTCTCACAGAGGTTCCATACAACTATTTTTATGCAGTAATTTTAGACTTGACTAACCGTTGATATTTGGGGATAACTTATTTTGGTGAAAATTTAGTATATGAAAATCATGCACTAAATATATATACATATATATATATATGTATATACATACATATATATATATATATATATATATATATATATATATATATATATATATATATATATATATATACCACCTTCATCTAGAATGAATAAGTGACCATTTTCTAGATTCCTGAACTAGAAATATAGATTTTAAAGCTATGCGCATAAGGCACACCAATAAATTGAATAGACGAAATGATCGAGAATTTCTAGTTTACACATTTCTAGATGGTGAAACAATATTCCGATTATTTTGTATTGCGAGAAATTATCGCATGATTTTCTAGAATCAGGTTATAAACCAAGATTATAGTTTCTGAAACCCGCCTGTTGTAGTCTCATTTATTTGCAGAGATTCTTAAATAACTTTGCTCTCGATAATATAGACAAATGCTCTAAAATTCTAATAGGGACTTCCAGAACTCGATTTTACAAGGGGACGAATTTAAATGGCTGAAATGAAACTATTTTTTCTAGAACCACAAATTTAGATTCTAGATGTCAGTTATAGAATTTTTTCTCAGTGTGGTGTTGAAACTTCCTTTTGTCGAAACTCTGATCTGAACTTATTTTTTTATTGAGATAACAATCGTAGTGATATTCGTTAATAGTTTTTATGATAAATTCTGCTCTTAAATATAAAAATATCTTCAGTTATTGATGTTTCGAAAGTCCTTAGTCATGGAAATGATCAAATTGCATAAAGATGAACTTTGGAACAGTTACACACTATAAGATCATCAATGTATCTAAAGTATTTTAAATTAATAAATTTGTTAGTTTTTATATAGTGCTCATGATCTTAAGGTAATTTCTTAAAATTATCTGTTGTACGTATCCTAAGGATTTAATTTTAAAACATACTAGTAATAAATGTATAATTTCTTTTTTTAGATTTAGAAATTGAGTTAGTTAAGGAATCTTGCATTATTAGCCTGTACAATAAAAGGTTAGATTTCTGTTTCAAAATTATAAGTTTGACTAATTCGTTATCATATATAAGTATTAAAGTTTTTAAAAATGTTTTGATTTCGCAATTTGCTATGATTGCAAAAATATGCAACAACTGTGATAGCCTTGAATTCACGGTTCTCAATAAGTCCGACACCGTGAGGTCGAATGGATATTCTTATATTTACACTACTATCCGTAACTGTTAAAAATTCGTAAATATTTTTCCAACGAAGTTACTTGGTGTGTTTTTTTTTTTTTTTTTTTTTTTTTTTTTTTTTTTTTCTGGCATTTTTGGAAAGTGTTTTTTATAATATTTTTACACACAAACTAATATATATCGATATTATTTTTGTATATAATATTGTGCAAATGTGTAATTTTTCCTTTGTATTTATAAAATTTTACATTTCGAGTTGCGCTGAATAAGTTTTTTTTTTTTTTTTTTTTTTTTTCCTTAGTAAAATTCAGAGGACAAAGCTGTTTTATGTTTTTGCTAGTAGCTCTTCAAGCATCTAATTTATTTTTATTTATTTATTTATTTATTTTGGCATCAATGTTTTTTGGTTAATTAATAGTATCGTCATCTGTCTGGTTTCATTGTTGCTTTCTGGTTGTATTTATTTTCAAAATGATTTACATTTTGTATTATACTAGGGGGCTCTGCCCTCAGCTTGCTCAGCTCACCAACCCCCGAGGGAGGCCTCGCCTCCCCCTTAACTCATTTTACTTATTAACACATGCAGAGCTCTGCCCGCCTATTTGTTGTTTTCCTTTTATTGAATAGGAAAATTAATAGTGTCCAGCACAAGACAAAAGCAGAAAATTTTTATAAAAATCCCCATATTCGATGTCAAGTTGAAATACATAATATTTAACAGCACATTATTTTCATTTATTTTTATGAGAATTATGCTAAAAATCAGGTTTTTTTTTTTTTGAATGGCAAGATTATCATAATCATCACTTTGCAATACAGCTTTAGTACATGACCCCTTTTATTTCTTTTTTACAACCATCCGGACGGCGGTACCACAATCGATAGAGCTCCGACCTCGTAATTGGAGATTGCGGGTCGGTACTCGAGCTGGCCAAAGACCGACGTGTACACTAATGGTGGCTGTTGCGCGTAAAATCTGTCTTGGTCTCAATGTCCTCCATGTTTCCATCAAAATTATACCTTTGAGGATCACGGAAGCGGGAGGGATATCCCCTCCGTGTAAGATAAAAAATGTGCTGGCACGTCTCCGGAACATCCCTAGGGGTACGTCCCAGATTGTCGTCAAATATCCAGAGCACAATAATGGTATGACGTCAAACTTTTTTTTTTTTTTTTTTTTTTTTACAACCAGGGTTCCTGGTTGTTGTACCACAGTAGGTCAAGCGCCGAGCTCGTAATTGGAAGATTGCAGTTTCGATACTTGAACTGGCCAATGACCGTCGGGTATATCAATGGTGGCTGATGCACATAAAATCAGCCGTGGCCTCTATGTTCCCATCAAAACTATACCTCTAGAGATCCTCAAAGCGGGGGGGGGGGCATCCCCTCCTTGGTGAATCGAAATTTTGATGGCATGTCTCTAGAACATCCCGAGGGATACGTCACAGACCGTCGCCATAGTGCAGTACTGGTGTGACGTTAAACCCAACCTACCTACCAACAACCTTGGATCACATTTTAATTTTCACGCGTGAGAAAATTAATTTTCTAAAAGTAGAAAAAAAAAAAGTTACTAATGGCGGCATTAACATTAATTTTCTTTTTTTTTTTTCTTCACAACTATGGTTCCGGGCCGTTTCCCCCAGTAGGTAAAGCGCCGAGCTCATAATTGGAAGATTGCCGATTCAATACTTGAACCGGCCAAAGAATGTCGGGTTATTAATGGTGGCTGGTGCACATAAAATGAGCCGTGGCCTCCAAGTACTCATCAAAACTATACCTCTGGTGATCACCAAAGCGGAGAGCCATCCCTATAACTGGAAGATTGCCGATTCGATACTTGAATCGGCCAAAGACCGTCGGGTATATTAATGGTAGCTGGTGTACATAAAACCAGCCGTGGCCTCCATGTTCCTATCAAAACTATACCTCTGGTGATCACCAAAGCGGAGGACCTATCCACTCCGTGGTGGATCGAAACTGTGATGTCATGTCTCCGAAAAATCCCTAGGGGAACGTCGCAGACCGTCGCCAATTACCCATAGCGCAGTACTGGTGCGACATTAAACCCAACCTACCTACGTACAACCGTGGATCGTATTTTAATTTTCCCAAGTAAAATGACTTGATGACATAAGAACAACGTCAGTGGGATAAACATTTTTCAAGGTGGCAAATAGAGTACCTTCATAAACCTGTCGTTTTTAATTAATAACTTCTTTAATTAAAATGATAGATAGTTCTAAGTAGCTGAAATGCCTTTCTTGGTGTATTCGGAACACATTGATACCTCTCATGACGCGAAGGACCCTGCCCGTCATGAGAAGATGCTGTCGCAGACAAAAAAATTTGAAGCCAGCAAATGTAACTTTTTTTAATATATATATATATATATATATATATGGTTAGAAATTAAGAAAAATAAAGTTACTGGTCCGGAGGACCAGTCAATTTCAGATTTCACTGGTTCGTGCATACTTTGACTGGTCTATTCACCCATTCTGTTATATAAAAAAAAAAGTATTTAAAAAATATTAAAGCTCTGTTTTAGTTAAAATTTAATTGTTTCTTTTACAAATTTACGTGGCAAATATGATATATATATATTTTTTTTTTTTTTTGTAAATAAATAAATAAATAAATAAATAAATAGATAAATAAATAAATAAAACCTCTTAGATAAATTAAAAAAATATATGCTTTAATAAATCGCTTAAATGTCACATATTTAAACCATTAAGAATAATAAAAAAAAAAAAAAGTTTATTAAAGGGAAATTAAACTAAGAATTACAGCGAATAGGTGATAATGACAGTTATAATGAATTACACTTACTATTATTATAATTTGTATGTACTGTTTTGTGACAAATCTACGGACCATAAAAAAAAAAAAAAGAAAGAAAGAAAGAAAGAGAGAAAGTTGAGAAAATTGAAAAGCTCACTTTTCCAGTGGACTACTATAATTTATATTTTTCTGGTTCGTAGGGCCGTTGAATATTTTTGTGGTCTCAGACTACCGTATATATATACATATATATACATATATGTGTGTATATGTGTGTGTGTGTGTGTATGTGTGTATGTGTGTGCGTGTGTGTGCGTGTGCGTGTGTATTTGTAATTAAAGAATATCATGCATCATCTGCATACCAATTTTGGTAGCAATACACTCGTCTCTTTTAGCTTTAAGATGCTGATGTTTTTTGAAACAATTACGTTATAACCATCTTGTAAATATATGCGTAAAGATTTTGTGTAATATTGCATAAATATTTCAAAAGTAGAGGAAAATTGCTAAGATATACTTCTAAAAAAAAAAAAAAGCAAATATCCGAAAATTTTCATACACATGGCATTCATAAGCAAAGACACATAATATTCAAGAAAACATATTTATCTATAAAAATTGCTAATTAATTAACTGTATTTTTATTTTTAATTTTAAAGATTAATTTTTTTTAAACTATATATATATATATATATATATATATACATTTCTTCTGTTTATTCCACCATTAAAAGATGTTTTTTAAAAATATGATAAGTGTAAGTAATTACTTTTATGTATCATAGCAGAAGTTAAATTAAAAATGTGTTTTTTATTATATCGTCATTTTCTTAAAGAAAAAAATAGCAATGCATATTAGTGTAAAATAGTTTTAAAATAGTTTTATTAAATGGTATGTTTTATGGGCCGTAATGATTGGTTGAAAATTGCAAGTCATTTTTCTTCCATGAAAGGGACCTTACGGATGACATAGCAAAAATTCTTTAAGATCCCTCTAAAAAGAATTTTCCTAGAAGAAGGTTTTCGCTTTTTCAGCTAAAAGAAAAAAAAAAAAAAAATCCTGAAATATTGTTTTTGCTTTTTTTTTTTTTTTTAAGAAAAAGTATTGTCAAAATTTTTGCTTTGTAAAAAAAAAAAAATGAAAAACATTGCAGTAACATAGAAAAATATTTGGTTTCATAATAGCATGTTACAGCGATAGTTTAAAACAATGATTGTGAAAGATATTTTTGTGCTGCGAAATATAAGAATTCAAAGAAAGAAAACTGAATTTTGTTGCATATAATAGAAATCTCAATCAAAATAATGTAAATAAATAATACCCCAAATAAAAATGAAAAAATATCCCAATATAAATAAAAATATAAAATATTATATCAAAATAAAGTAAACACAAATTTTACGTAATATTTTTATTATTATTATTATTATTATTATTATTATTATTATTATTGTGTGTGTGTGTGTTTCTGTTGGACTGATTTTCTTTAAATCTGAAAAGAAAAAAGAAAATGTGTCGAAAATGTATCGAATTTACAACAGTAATTATTCATCCTAAATATATATTATAAATTACAAAATTGCGTGAAAATATAAGGTCATTTCAGTATATTTAATTTTAGAATCGCATTTCCTTTTTCTTATATGTATAATTTTAAAGAATGAAAATACATGAAGTTTGCATGAATCATTAACGTTTTCTAACTGTGCGTACACTTGTTTCCTCGTTTAACTTTCAATGTAATTTTCCTACATGATTACACAAATACAGATAGAAAGACTGCAATACAAACAGAAAAAGTAACTGAATTCACAATCGCTCGTAAGCATTGCTATAATGCCTTAAAAACAATTAGCACAAACGCAAAAGCACTTTCAGCAATTTCCAATTATAGCCCTAATGTACCTGATTATTTTAATGTATACCCTTAATGCTGAACGTATTGCAGAAAACATAAGAACAATAGCTGCAAATTTCAATATGATTTGTGCAGTGCGAAGCTCATATGATTATTAAAATTTCTTCTTATAAAACACAACATACTGTCATAATTCTGCATGTTTCTCTACTCTCTTAAAATAAATGAGTTAATTCACCATGACAAGTACGAATTAATATTTTTAAAATCGACTTGAATTAAAAATGCAATTCTTTGAGCTAATTAGTAGCTTTTTATTTAAGTGAACTTGGGTGTGCGAACTTGAGTTTAAGTGAACTTGAGATTTGTGCAGTGCGAAGTTCCTTATGATTATTAAAAAATCTTCTTATAAAACATAATGTATTGGCATAATTTTGGATGTTTCTCTACTCTCTTAAATCAAATGAGTTAATTCACCATATCAAGTGCGAGTTTTTTTTTTTTTTTTTTTTTTTTTTTTTATATCGACTTGAATTAAAAATGCAATTTTTTCAGCTAATTGGTAGCTTTTTATTTAAGTGAACTTGAGCTACTGATATTTATCGATGTTTGCGATATTTCTGCTCATTCATCCACTTATAAGTGGCAACATCGCTTTCGCTACAACGGATTTCTTCAGTAACACACAAGTGCAACGGGCAACGCCATCGTAAATTGATCCAGTTTACTAAATCATTGGTATAAAAATCATTAATAAAATAAACGCATTACTCAAATACAATAAATAACTCAAGTTTGAGTGCATTAGGCTAACTCATTCAATTTACTGAAATTAACTCAAGATGAGAGGTCGCGTTTCTTTTAGACAAATGAGTAAAATTTTACTCAAATAGAGTTATTTTCGTTCTTTCTTTTAGAGAGTACAAAAACCAGTTGAGCTATTTATATTATTTTGTGTAGGAATATGAACTTGAATAACACATATGATATCATTTTGAAAGTATTCTGGAAATATGTAAGGACGCTAGAGGCAATCAGACATAGCGATAAACAAATGATTAGTGAGACGGTGAGAAAGACAGACAGACGAATTCAAATCATAGTCACTCTTTAACATCATTAGAAAGTATTGTAAATGATTAATACAAACGAATATGTAATTTCAGCAATTTCCATTTATAGAATCTTACTGTAACAGAGTATTTTTGTATGATCTTGTAAATCTTAATGACAATCATTACTACGTTTTATGAAAAGCATTTTCTTGTTCATCTATATATTAATAGGCAAGCATAAAATTTTTTGTCCCTTTTTAACATATTAATTATGGGAGTAGAGGGTTGAAAATGGTATCATTCGAAAGGTATGGTTAGCCGGAAGGTGCGAATACAAATATTATTTTCTTACGATGTCAAGAAGGTATTTAAAAATACATTTATTTTTTATGCATTTTCCCCCATTTTTCCCTTTTATACACGTATTCCTTTACATTAAAAAATACCTAAAAGTAGAAAATTGTTAAATCTGGCAATTTCATAAAGCTCAAATAAAACCATAGACACAGTAATTTGTATAATGTAGCATCACCATACGCAAGCGAAGTGATGACGTCACTGTCTGTCCATGGAGCCATGAAAAAGATTTTCTATGTTAATCATTCATTGGATTTTTTGTAAAAAATTATTAAAAAATAACAGAAATTATCTGCCGATTTTAATTCCAATATTTAGGTATAGTTATATATAAGTTACTGTCTACATGTGTTTGATTGAGTTATTTTTTCTGTAAAATTGATAAAATTTTAATTTAAAATCACAAAACTCCAGAAAAAAAAATGGCAAACTTCCAGTTTTGAATATAAACATAAACATTTCATTTCAAAGGGTGATATTTAAACAATAAATTTTCAACTAATATACTAAATAAAAGGAAAATGGATTTGTTACTAACTGCTGCATCTATAAGTAGACGATACGGAAAAAATTCCGATTTCCGTTTTTTGCTGAATTTACATGTTTTGAGCTTTCTTTACGTTTCAATTAACTGAAATTGGCTACTTATTTTTTAAAAAAAGTGTTTTTATTGCTAGCTTTTGTGGGTAGAAGAAGCAAGTACAAGACACATAAAAACTTTTGATTTCCGGTTTTCGATGAATTTACACGTTTTGAGATTTCCTTGCATTTTAATTAAGTGAAATTGACTACTTATTTTTATTTTTTAAAAAGTGGATTTATTATTCTTTCCTCTGCATATATAAGTAGAAAATATAAGATTCAGAAAAGTTTTAGATTTTCGGTTTTCGATAAAGTTACACGTTTTGAAATTTCCCAAACTCAATTCGACCATTTTTGAAAAATATCTTTATTTATTTATTTATTTATTTATTTTTATTTATTTATTTATTTTTTTTTTGTTCAAACACTGTATTTTATGAACCAATCGAATTAATTTAACAGAATTTGATACTTGGTTGGGCCTTGGTTTGACATGGTACCTATTAGCTTCTGGGCTGTATCACACAACAAGGGGCGTTTTCCCGTTGCGATTTTCTCTCATTTCAGGGAAGGCTAACATCTACAGAGAGAAATAGTTATATTAAGTAAAACTCTGCTGATTCAGTTAGAGTGAATATCGGCAAACAATTGCCGCAGCTGTGTTGCAATTGCATTCCGTTTAGGACAAGGCAATAACTTTGCTTTGCCTCGCTTTGCAAAAAAAAAAAAAAAAATGGTCGATTTTCGACCACTGGGCGATACTAGTATTAATTAAAAAGGACAATTTCCATCCGATTTGTACAAAATAAAATTATTTAAAGTTTATTTACAGAAATAAATCTTATAGAACGCAATGCTTTAGAATTATTTTGGATGTCCTTGTACATAAACCAGCGGCGATATTTCATCTGTTTTAAACAGGGAATATATCATGGTAAACTTGAACATTCAAGAAATACCATGTATATTTAGGGAAGACAGAAAGCGAATGGACAGGTAGGCAAACCGATGGACAGAGGGATAGACAGTAATACATATCGAAATTATAAACACTTTTGAACATTACGGGGAAGTGTTAAAAAGAAAAGTAAAAATGTCCTATAGTTTAAAGTTTACTGAAATATAATATTTAAAATTTCAGCAGCGTGTTATAAAATTCTACTGAGTTATGAGAAACTAGGGAAAAATAAATAAATAAAAGCTAATTTAAGCTACTATTAGATGTATCGAGATAAAACATTCGTTTAGAAAAAAGTATGCTTGCAAGAAGCGTATCGTGGCCATACAATACAACAGGTAAAAGCAATAAGCTGTAAATAAATAATAAAAAAAAGTAATTTTAATTAGCTTTAAATTATCAACAAATTCGCTTAAAAATATCCCTAGAAATTAAAATTAATGTAAAACTTTTTCGAATACACTTTGTTAACCCATTTTATCCCATTGTCTATTTTAAAGGAAAATAGCATATAGAAATCAGAATTTGCTTGGTGCGAATATTTTGTCAGCTGGAATATATAATGGTATATATAAGCTTCTGCAGGCGTGTTATGTGTCTCACCTCCTATTCCAACTGCAATCTTCGTTTAATCATTACAATTAGGGGGCGTGGTTTATCTTCTCTTTGCGGTTGAAAATTCTTTCTGGAGAACTATCATGTAAATAAGAAAGTATTATACAGATAAAGCAAAACTTTATACTCGGAAAGCACTTTTCACTATTGAAGAGAACACTAAGACGTATAAGTGCAAATTTCACCCTATTTATTTCAATGTCCTGCATACAAGGTGGATAAGAATATATATATATTTTTTTTTTTTTTTTCAAATTTTGTTGTATTTAGTTTATTTATGTTTAATTAACCTTAAAAAATATAATTTTTCTCAAATTTGAGCAAAATAAATAAATTGGGATAAAATGGATTAATATCTAGAGATATTTTAACGAGATATCTTGAAACTTTTAACGTGTAAAGAACATGTTTAATCCCCCGTGTATTTCAGCATACATTTTGTCCCGAAGACTAAAAGGCGACTTGTAACAATTTTAAGAATAATTAAAATGTTAGAAATCACCCTGTAAAAGGTAATTCTTGAAATGCTTTTAGGCTGTTACATATAATTACGATACTTCTTCTAATTATCTGCCTGATTTTTTTTGAGCATAATACATGTATTCGCCGAAATATAAATTATCTTTAAAAAATTGAAAAAAAATGGTAAATAGAAATTTTAAAATTATCGCCGTTATTGCCATTAATGTGTATTTTATCCATGAAATGTATTTTTATTTATTTTTATTTTTCTTCTTCTTCTTCTTATTTTTTTTTTTTGAGCCTGTTGAATAAGAAATTAGGGACTTGCTTGCTTTAGACGGTGCTACTGTAATATTATCCTCAGTTGCCTTGTTGCCAACCTTTTAATTTATTTCGGAGTATTTTTAGCCCCGCCTTTATTTCATACCACTTATGAATATATATATTTCTTGAAGTTATTTGACCCGTTAGTAGTCCCTAGTTGATCAAGTCGCCGCCCATCCTTATAGTTTTTATTCAAAAGCCACCAAACATTTTTAGAAGTAGCATTTGATATATATGAAACGTGAATCGACTCGAATAATCGTTGATTTTGTATATCAAATACCACATATAAAACTTTTTGGTGGCTGGTAAATAAACACTGAAGAAATTGGCGGCGAATCGACCAACTAGCGACTACTAACGGCATATTGAAGAAAGTTTTTCTATAACTATAGTGGTACGAAATGAAGGCGGGGCTAAACTACATCAGAATAAATTAACACTTTCGCAACCACATTCTTTTGTCTTTTTGACTGCGAGGTCCGCCTGCGGGCGTTATTCTCCCAAGTTATAATATTTCAGAACAAAATTTTCTGTATTCACATTTATATTACAAATGGATTTTCATTTTTATTATACTCTTTCTAATCAAAGTATTTGTATCCATAGTATATTTAACTGTACAAATATGAATATTGGGTATACACTTAATAAAGTCACGAAAGTGTTAAAATGTTTGCATCTATGCATTTGCACAATTTAAGCAACAGTCCTGATCAACATTAGCATCTAAGACAACTTTTTTATTTAAAGAAAACTCTACATTTTATAAATTTTGGTTCCTTTTCTTCACTAACACGCTCTGTTTGATTCTTCTGCGTGAGGATTTAAAGTAAATAAGTGTCTTTCAATCTTTCCATCACCTCTTTGAAACTGTTAGTTTCTGGTTGAATTTTATTTTTTAATGCTTCAATAATTTGCTTATTATGAAGGTAAAATAAACTTATGGAAGATGTATTTGAGTTAAATGTTAAATATAATGATAACACTAGTATATTCTGGTCACCACAAGACCTCCTTTTAAATTTTCCTATACTAATTCAGTCAGTATATATTTTTATTAAAACTATTATTTATTAAAATTATCTTCCATGATGAATGCAGACGATTTCCATCCTACGGAAGTAATATAACACTACATATCCAAAGAAAGTCAGTTTTATTCTCTATATGACATCTTAAAAAATTTTATTTCCCCCCCCCCCTCCCCCTACATATAAAATTTTGTTTTCCGCAGTTGACTATTATAAATAAATATATATATTTTTAATTTCATAATAATTATTAAAACTAAATAAATAACTCTCTTTATGCACATTCGGGAAAAAAAAAAAAAAAAAACGCATCTTTCGACGTAATTTTTATGCTAATCGATGCACACAAATGCATAGGTATCATTCGACGGGGAATTTTGAGTACTTTTAGGAAATGGAGTCAAATTTTGAATTGGGGGTCGTCTACAATTTAAAATGCGCACCAACTGTTATTTATTTATTTATTTCAATTTATTTATTTTTTATTTTTTATTTATTTTTTATTTATTTTTTTTCAATCGTAATACCCAATTTTTATTTTATATTTGAATTCCTGTGGTATTGGCAATGTAAAAAAGTATATTGGTTGTCAATTTTGCATATTTTTTAGTTCCCCATCATACTATAGGTATGGGGAACTTAGGTAATCGTGAAAATTTTCGACCTCGGTTTTTTGACTTTTCTACACGTTTTCAGGTGTGAGGAATCCGAAAATGACAAAATTTCTATGGTGTCTGTCTGTAGGGTGTCTGTTAGTCTGTTAGTATGTTAGTCTGTTAGTCTGTTAGTCTGTTAGTGGGTCAGTCCGTTAGTTTGTTAGTCTGTGTACACGATATCTTAAGAACAAATTGTCGCAGAGAGATCAGATCAGTTTTAAAATATTACTTTCGACACTGGCAAGAACCCTATTCATTTGCAACATTCGATTTTAAAAACTTCGTAAGTTATTCGAAATTTACGATTTTCTTAACATGGGAGAATAGGACAAAAAATCACTTAAACGTGCATTAAATGAAAACTTTTTACTGTAAAAATGTCATACCAGTTTTAAAATATCAGTTTTGATGCCGGAATGAACATCAGTAACTATAAATATGCTACTTTGAAAATTTCGCAAGTTACTGGAAATTTACGAATTTCTTAACATGGCAGTATAGGGGAAAATTTCACATAAACGTCAATTTTGAGAGATATTTTCATCGTAAAGATGTCAGACTACTTTTGAAACATTATTTAGGACACTGGCATGAATATTAATGACTATGAATTTTCCAATATAAAGATTTCGTAAGTTATTGGAAATTTACGAATTTCTTAACATGGCTGCATAGAGCAAAATTTCACATAAACGTCAATCTTGAGGGATATTTTCATCGTAAAGATGTCAAACCACTTTCGAAATAATATTTAGGATACTGGCATGAATATCATAGACTATGATTTTTCCAATTTAAAAAATTCGTAAGTTATTTGGAATTTACGATTTATTTAACATGTCAGAATAAAGCAAAATTGAGCATAAACTTTCATTTTGAGGATCCTAAATACGTTAGACAACTTCAAAATTACGTTTATGATATTTGTTTGAACATGATTGAATACAAATATTCTAATAGGAAAATTTCGTAGATTATTCGTAATTTACGATTTTATCAACATAGCGAAATTGTAAATTTTTCATATAAATATGAATTTGAGGATTATTGCATTGGAAATAGTAGCATGAAAACTAAACAACGGAATTGACCCCGATAAAATAAATTAATAGATTAGAATAAGATAAATATATCGAAGTGAACGGTGGATAGCCTATCAGGCGGCGATTTCATTCTGTCACTGTATTAAGCTTTGGTCAAATTGATTTCTTTTAACATTATTGCCGAAACGTCAGTGGAGGCCCTCTGTTGAGACTCAAAACGGTTTTGGGCTGTGTCTGTCTGTCTGTCTGTCGCGCGATAGCGGCCGCCAAAAAAGCGCTATTTACTTGAAATTTGGTACACATGTTCATGAGCCCCACGAAATCAGCTGTATAGATTTTGGTATGTATTCCATTTGTAGTTCGTATACAGGGACACGCCAAAGTTTTTCTTATCATTACGGCCTATGGGAGAAATTTATATGTATCACGATAGCGGCCACAAAAATCACGCTATTGACTTGCAATTTGGTACACGTGTTCATGTGCCCCGCGAAATCTGCTGTATAGTTTTGGGTGTGTATTCCATTTGTAATTTGTGTACAGGGACACGCCAAAGTTTTTCTTATCATTATGGCCTATGGGAGGAATTTGTATGTACCGCGATAGCGGCCACAAAAATAACGCTATTGACTTGCAATTTGGTACACGTGTTCATGAGCCCAACGGAATCAGCTGTATAGTTTTAGGTGTGTATTCCATTTGTAGTTCGTGTACAAGGACACGCCAAAGATTTTTTTATGATTACGGCCTATGGGAAGAATCTGTATTTATCGTGATAGCCACCGCAAAAATCAAGCTATTGACTTCCAATTTTTGCCGAAATGTGAATGGAGGCCCTCTGTTGAGACTCAAAAGGATTTTGGATTCCGTCTGTCTGTCTGTCTGTCATGCGATAGCGGACGCAAAAAACACGCTATTGACTTGAAATTTTGTACCCATGTTCATGATGCTCACGAAATTAGCTGTATAGTTTTCGGTGTGCATTCCATTAGTAAGTTCGTGTACAGGGACACGCCAAAGTTTTTTTTACCATTACGGCCTATGGGAAGAATTTGTATGTACCGCGATAGCGCCCCCCAAAATAACGCTATTGACTTGCAATTTGGTACACATATTCATGAGCCCATTGAGCAAGCATTTGACGAAACTGATATAGATCTGAGACTGACCTCCTTGGCGAAAATAATGCTCCTTTTATACTTTTCTATCGAAAACAGACTGTTCTGGAAAATTCTCGTATCACATCAGCCAATGAGATTAGAGCTTCCACATTTGGTATATCCCTAATAAGGATTTTCTCGCCAAGATCGCCAAAAAAAATCGCCAAGGAGGGAAATAGTCGCCAAATTTGGCGCCAAATTTATTTCTTCCCTTATAGGAGCTTTTTAATGCGTTTTTAAAGGAAAATTTGGCTATTTTAACGCTAAAACGACTATAAAGGCACAAAATTAGTATTTTATCAACTTACTAAACCTCTTTGAAAGAATTTATACAAAAATAAATGCAATTATTTACAATTTCGTAACACTTTATATCATATACAAATAGGTATACAAAGAGAGATACAACGGGGGGTTGAGGGGGGCTGCCGCCCCCCTCAGGAATGTATTTGATTTTGGTAATAAGTCGATCGAATCAATATATACTATTATATAATAAGGAATAAATAAAAATGACCTATTGAATAATGTCTGATGCAAATAGGACGTTGAGGCTCCTGATCTGCAGATCCACTAGTAGTATGTCTCGCACTAGAAATTTCTGAGAACATAAATATGATGGGGAACTGAGCAGAGTCCACCTATGCCAACTAGTTTACAGAGTTATAAGCGTTCAAAATTTGAAGCTGCTAATGTTAAATTTATTTCTCAAAATTTATTAATATCTTCACAAAAAACAACTTCATAGGTATAATTTCTTTCTTTCTTTCTTTCTTTTTTTCTTTTTTCTTTTCCTTTTCTTTACAATATACAATGAAGGCAATAATCCATGAAGGCAATAATCCCAAGCATAATCCATGATATATTATGATTCTGAAAAATATTTTCAATTATCAAAAGTATTAATAAATTCATAAAAAAATATGAATTATGATCTATGTTCATTTTTAAATAAAATGAATCTCAATGCTGAAAAATACAACTGTGCAAATCTACAGATCATTCCAGTTATTATTCTGTCTCATTTGAAATCTTGCATGAGGTAACTAAGAAAATCTTTAAAAATAACAGAGAAAATGAAACAAAATATTTTTAATTTTTATTTACGGTCAAACTATATACAGCAACAACGTCAAATAAAGAAATTAAACTAAAAAATTAATTTTTAGACATTAGGGATAAAAAAACAAAAATTCCCGTTTTCTATTGAAAACAAGTACCGATTATCACTGCTCTTCTAAAACAAAACAACATTAAAATAAAATATATATAAAATAAAAAAAAAATAACCTTGCATATTTGCTTTAAACTCCTTAATTTCTGTTGGCAAAAATATGCGCAAGTGACATTAACCTGATCGATTCTGAATCCTTTAAACAAACACGAGAATAGAAAAATCAACTTAATAGGCTGGGCTTACTGCGTAGTCCAGAAAAGTAAGTGGGATGTAAAAATTGTCACTTAAAAAAGATCGAATGGAATTGGAATGCAAGACAGATTTGTTAAATCGCTTCTTAAATACCGTGATAGTTAAAGGGTTAATCATTTAGTTCATATATTTCTTCTTCTTTTTTTTTTTTTTTTTTGTGGTGGTGGTGGTGGGAGAGGTGGTTAATTATTGTTTTAAGGATAATTTAGTCATAAAAATAACTTTTATAAATATATTTTATTTAAGAACTATATTTTCATGGAAATTGCAGAACAAATCGTAATGTTCCAAAGAGCTAAACTGAATCCAAAATTGGTAAGCACAAGTAATATTCTTTAATGTTTACTTCATGATTGTACCTTACAATAAATATCTGAAAACTTTTAGTTTATGCGTTGTTGTAGATATATATAGATACATTATTGTAGTTCGTATATTATGTCATACCTGCAAAAAAAAGAAAAATTAAACTTTTTTGGTGAACAGTATAGCCATGATAGACACTTTTTATTTGAAAAATATCACACATCATTCAAAGAGCATTATCTGACTAATTTTAGGTGTAACATGCTTAACACTTTCGTTTGCTTAACATATTTTTTATGTTTTTGTCTTTTTGACGGTAAGGTCCACCTATGGGCGTTATACTTCTAAGTTACAATATTTCTAAACAACATTTTCTGTATTCACATTTATATTACAAATGCATAAACTTTGTAATTATATTCTTTCTAATCAAAGTATTCGTATCCATAGTATATTTGATTGTACAGTCGGGTAAAAAAAATCGCAGCACTCGCTGTAATTTCATTATCAATTGACGCAAAACAATTTAATAGACACCATTCAACAGGAAATTAAATGCACTTTTTGAAAATGCTGTCTAATTTTGAATTAGGGGTTATCTACATATTGAAATGAGCGCCAACTTTGAATTTTTCAATAGCAACACCCAATTTTGACTTCATATTCGAATTTCTGAGAGTCTGGCCGTGCGGAAACGTATACTGTTTGTTTACTTTATCTTGAGAATTTATAGAGTTATAATGAAAAATGTGTTAGGGGGCTATCTGTAAATGTAGAAAAATAAAATTAAGATCCTTTAAAAAAATGGAGAAAATTTTAATGTTTTACACCGGAAATCTTTCAGGAAAAAAAGAATTATAAAAATTAATTTAAAAAAAATTGAGCCCTTCCCTGTTCTTTAATAATCCTCAATTCAGTTTCTTAGATTTATATATACTTTGAGTACCTTTTTAGATAATTTTACGTCTATTTAATACATTACACTGGCGATTTGTCCAGACTGTACTCATTGAAAAAACTGCAATATTTTTCAAATAAAAGTGTCTATTATGGCTGTACTGATCGCCAATAAAGCTTAACTGTTTTTTTTTTTTTTTTTGTATGTGTAACATAATACGCGAAATGAAATAATATAGATATGTATATACAACAACGCATAAACTAAATCTTTCCTAATAGATTATTGTAAGGTTTCATGAAGTAAATATTAAACAATTTTAATCACACTTACCAGTTTTGGGTCAGTTGAACTCCTTGGAACTGTACGATTCGTTTTATAATTTCTATGAGAATATAATTTCTTAATTAACCGTTTCCCGACTGCTAACGTAGATTCACGTCATTTAAAAATTTGTAACTCTCTCAGTGGGCGTTTCTTTTGTAATTTGTGTGTTACTTATTTCTTAAGTGTGTACCCAGTGTTCATATTTTTGCAATAAAATATAATATGGATAGAAATATTGATTAGAAAGAATATGATTATAATGTATATCCATTTGTAATATAATTGTAAATACAGACAATTTGTTCTGAAATATTTTTTTTGAGAGAATAACGCCGTAGGCGGATATTACTGTGAAAAAGACAAAATCCTGCGGTCGCAAAAAGTGTTAAAATAAATTTATAAGAGTAAAAGTATATTTTTGAAAATATATAAAATGAAAATATATTAATAAAATTTTAATGACTAAAGTATCCTTAAAATAATAACCCCCCCCCCACCACAAAATAAATAAATAAATAAATTAAAGCAATATATGAAGCAAATGATTAAGCTTTTAACTATGACAGTAGTTAAGAAACAATTTTAAAAATCTGTCTTGCATTCCAATTCCATTCGTTTTTTTTTTTTTTTTTTTTTTTTTTTTTTTTTTTTTTTAATAGACAAATTATTTAATAGACAAATAGACTATTTCGTTATTTTTTGTGTTCTAGTGTTCGTTTAAAAGATTAAAAATTTATCACCAGTAATCGATGACGTAAATACCTCCTTTGCATATTTTTGTCAACATAAAATAAGGGGTTTAACACAATACTCAATGTCATATTTGCTTTTCTTTTATGTATTCTTTTGTTTTGAAAAACGATGAAGGCGGGGCTTGTCTTCTTTAGAAAACAGGAATTCTTTATGCTAATGTCTAAAAATCATCATTTTAATTTCATTTCATTGTATTTGACGTTGTTGTTATATAATTTGACCCGTAAATAAAAAATAAACATAATTTGTTTAATTTTCTTTGTTATTTTTTAAGATTTGATTAGTTATTGCAAGAAAAACTTTATAAGAGACGGTCCCCTAAACCACTTCAAAAGAAAGATTTATTTATATCTCGAAAACTAATAACTGGAATGAGCTGCAAATTTGCACACCCATATTTTTCAGCATTAGAATTCATTTTATGTAAAAATTAATATAGGTCATAATTCATAATTTTTATGAATATGAATTTATTAATATTTTTCAAAATTAAAAATATTTTTCAGAATCACAAGAAATGGTGGTTTATGTTTGGGTTTCTTCACTGTATCTCTTAAAAAAATAATTATATCGATCAAGTTATTTTTTGTGAAGATATTAATAAAAGTTTGAAATATGAATTTAACATTAGCACCTTGAAACTTTGAACGCTTATAACTCTGTGAAAAAATAAGTAAAATGTACAACCAATATACTTTTTCGCGTTGTCGCGATCCCAGAAATTCAAATATAAAATAAAAATGGGTTATTACTATTGAAGAAATCAAAGTTGGTGCGCGTTATAATATGTAGATGACCCCCAATTCAAAATTTCAGTTCATTTTCTGAAACTACTCTCAATTTACAGTCGAATGATACCTATTACATTTTTCTACATCTATTAGCAACGAAATTACGTCGAGTGCTGCGTTTTTTTTTTTTTTTTTTTTTTTTTTTTTTTTTTTTCTTTCCCCGACTGTACATATATTTATATAGGGTACATTCTTAAGAAATAAATAACAAACAAATTGCGAAAGAAACGCCCACTGGCGGTGTTACATATTTTGAAATGGCGTGAATCTACGTCAGCGGTCGTGAAAGTATTAATGGATTATCTAATGAAGTACTTAGGTATATACCGTACTTGCCAACATCCTAATTAATATTCCGTAGTATTGTTAGCCTCGCCTTGTGTTTCACACCAATAGTTTTTTACAGTATTTTCTCTCTTATTAAATTGCAACCCAGGTAGCTCATGGCGTTCTTATAAAGTTGGGAAAAAACAGGGAAAAATTAGTTGTAACAACGTTGAAACAACGTTACGTGCTACTGGGGAAATGTATTTGAAGAATGTTATTCTAAAAATTTACTGGTGTAAAAAAAGGGTAGGATTGATGATAATACGGAATCTTAATGAGGATATTGGCAAGTATGGAAAAAGCGTATCTAAAAAAGCTGAAATAAGGGATAGCCAACAAAAACAATGCTGTTACAATTATTTATTTTTATAACTCTTTTTTTCTTGAAAACTTCCCGGTGTCAAAAAATAAAATTTTGTCTATATCTTGTACGATCTTAACCCGTTAGTAGTCGCTAGTTTGTCAATTTGCCGCCCATCCTTCAGTATTGCCAGATTTTTTTATTCAATAGCCCCCAAATATTTTTTGACGTAGCATTTGATATACATAAAACGCGAATAAAATCGAAGGAACGCCGATCACATCACTTCTTAAAATTATTGGTGAGAGTTAAATAAAAAGTACGCAATCTGTAATAGGTGGCGCTGTCTATAGCGACTACTAACGGGTTAATTTTATTTTTCTAGATTTACAGATAACCCCTAGCACATTTTTGATTATAACTCTGTGAATACTAAAGATAAAGTATATAAGCTGTATATTTTTCCGCATTGCTAGGCTCTCAGAAATTCAAATACGTAGTCAAAATTGCGTATAACTACTCAAAAAATTAAAGTTGGCGCTCATTTCAATACTTAGAAGTCCTGAAATTCAAAATTTCACTTCGTTTTCAAAAAGTGCGCTTAATTTCCGGTTGAATGATGTCTATTAGATTTTTCTGTGTCAATTAGTGACAAAATTACAGCGAGTGTCCCTTTTTTTTTTCGTTCTTTCTTTCCATTCTTTTTGTAATGTACATGAAATCGGTAATTTTACGTGATCATTCGATTGTTGGACTAACACAGGAAGTAATAAAGTACAGTACCATATAATAGAAAATTATTACAGGAAATATTTAAGCATAGTACTTTGGTAAAATTTCTATAATTAAGTTAAAACAAATAAGTATATTTATTGAAAATTTATTTTTCCAACTGAGTGAAAATAATGCCTGGACCGAGAGTCGAACCCCGGAACTTTGACTTACAAGGTCAAGGCTCTACCAATCGAGCTATCCAGGACGACAACCGGTGGGCATTACTCACTCAGACAACCTTTAGGCAGAGTAACATGTCTATCATGTAGATAGCTCGACAGAATAAGCCGCAGGTAATGGAAAACACCATTAATCAATGGAATAATACATTTATTGATATCACACAATCAACAGATTGGGAAGAAAATCATATTTTTTGAAAATTTATTTTTCTAACTGAGTGAAAATAATGCCTGGACCGGGGTTCGACTCCCGGTTTCACTGAGTTGGAACAATAAATTTGCAATAAATATGATTTTCTTCCCAATCTGTTGATTGTGTGATATTAATAAATGTACAAATAAGTATAATTAAATTTCGGTTAATGTGTTTAGTTAATTAGACAGACAATTAATGGGTAAAATACCCTTTTAACGTTTCGTTTGTGTATGTATTTATAGTTGCCCCTGCTTTCATATTATTACTATACGATAATAATTAAATTTAATAAAATTTTATTAAAAACTATGAGTAACTAAATCGTATTGCTATTTTACTTGCAAATTGGACCGAATTTATATACATTGACCTAATTGTGAGACTAAGGCTGAAATATAGATCTTCCCTACTTTTCTTAAGCTAGGGTTGTGGCGATAAAATTTATTCTTTTAATAGAGTTTTCGGTGTTATGTAAATCTTGAATTTATATAATGCTTTAATTTAACGCATTTGGTGAATTTTAAATTGTAGTGTGCCTTTTATTTAGTGTTTAGTTTAAAAGTCGTGCCACAACTTATATGTATAATTGTATGGGTATTAAATTTGAATTTTCAAAAACAAATTATAATTTATGAAAATTAAGAAACACTAAGAAAATAAATGTTTCGAGTACAAGTAACCAATCAGCGAAGAGTTCACTTAATGGTTGAAGCTGAGAAGTGACTTTTATATGTGTAGTAAGAATAGGTTCTAACTGGAAATTCCAGTAAACAAATGAATTGATATTTTAATTAATATACTCTCTTATCTGCATAGGAAAAACCCGATATCACGTACACCCAATTACATATGTTTGTACATACTTACCATCCTTAATAGTAATTAAGCGTAAAATCGAATTTCGGACATTTACAGTAACACACACACACACATATATATATATACATACGAATATTACCTGTAAGGCCGTCATTACTATCATGCCGTTCGTTTCTTAATGTAAGGTATTTTTCTATATGTTGTTAATAAATATATTTAATTTTCATGTTTAAATTGTTGATTTTGCATTATTTTATTCAGTAATTTCATTTTTTTTTTTTACGTATAAAACTAGAACAATACATTTGAATTTTTATTGCTATGTCCTTTTTTTATATGTAAGCTTAACCCGCTGAATACATACATAACAGTCTGTCTGAATTTCGCTAAAAATCATGGTCTGTAGTATATATACGAAAAATCCTGTATATATATTTAGAGAGAGAGAGAGAAATTCAAACATATAAATGTATGTAATTAACCATACAGTTTCATTTACTAATAAATAAATAAATAAATAAAAGAACCAAAAATTGTTTTAAATAATACAGTGTCTCCAAGTAAAAACACATACATTAAGATTAATTCATATACTTTAATACAGTGCAAAATATGAAAATTGCTAATAATTCAAATTTATCTAGAGTAAAAAAAATAATAGTATGGAAGTATTATGAGACTTTAATAATACTATTAAGTAATTGTAGTCATTCTTATAACGTATGTCTAGTTGAATTGTAAAATCTCTTTAGAAAGCTACTAATGATTTTCATTGTTCGAGTGCTTTATTCAAAGTCATTTAGGGGGAGAGAAAAGGGGGTTACTTAACTTGGTACAATGTATTTTCGATAATTAATGACTGGAATAGATTTCCGTAAAAGTGTATGGGGCTATAACTCTTACCTAGAAGATGAGGCTCGAGTACTATTGTAAAATTTCAAATTTTTGGGGCATTACTTAGTGCTTATCTTACCTAATAAAGTTTTAGAGTAAGTTACATTTCGGTCTAAAGGTCATTTAAGTATCTCTTAATCGTAAAGAGATGACATGAAGCTGAATTTATTATATGAATAGATTAGTTAAATAATTTAAATTATTTCAAAATTAAAATGAAATAATTTGACTATATTTTGTAACATTAAAATACTGCTTCATCCTTATCATTACTTTTAATTTACACAACATAATTTTGTTGCTTTTTTTATGAATGTTTTTTATTATTATTTAAATACTTATTTATCTATATATTTTTTTCTAAGTTCAAACTACTAAAAAATGACTGCAAAAATTAGTTTTGCAATTTAACATAGCACCGTGACTTCAAGGTGGAATTATATATATATATATATATATATATATATATACAGTGGCGTATGGAAGGGGGGGGTTTGGGGGTTTAAACCCCCCCCCCCCTTGACAAAATGTATGATAAGAAAAATTAGGCTGTTCCTTACATTTTTTTTCACATTTCAGGCGGAAAAAATGTATGGCAAGCGTAGAATGTTTTTTTCTACGAAGTGGTTTAAAATTATGACTAACTTTTTTTTTCATTACTCTGCGATAAACACTCCTGAAAATAACTAAACCACTTCATTTGCGCGGCGCGAAACATGTTTCCCCTGAAAACAATTCTCTAAAAGGATTTCACCTTTAAGTCCGGTTTCCACTACGGCTTTTTTGACGGCTTCTATTCAGAATCCTTTGATGTGGTCAGCCGGGCTGGCGTTGGAAGACCCTGGTTCTAACCCCCAGCTGAGATAATTGATGGGCCAGAGGCAGATATCTTTGTCAATTTTGCATGCTTTCCTTTGAAGTAACTGCGCAATCTGATAAAAAAAGGTTACAACTGATGACAAGACATTTTGCTCTTTGTGTGCGGAGCGTGATTAATGGTTTTTTTGGACCTGGAAGCTCCAACTCTAGTGGAAACCGGCCTTTACGAGTTCATACTCAAGGACAAGAGGGGTCGACCATATGGGGAAAGGGTGACCATTGAAGTAGTGACCTTGAAGGAGTGACCCAAACAATACCCCAACAGTAGAAGACATTTTAAATGAACTAGCGAAAACTTCTCGTCGATTAGACTTCGCTCTGTAAATAAGAAAATTCAATGAAATATTTTGCGTAACTATGTATTGAATTTTATGTTTTGTGTAGCAGTTTGTACAGGCTCTAAGTTATTCGTCGCTAATTAAAGATTTTTTAGTTTGATCTTCTAATTGGTGAGTTTGTTTTACTATTTTTCATTTTCTTACTCTTATTTTTGGCAAGTAATTATGATATTTTAAAAGATTTTTAAACTTAATTAAAAATAAACTTAATTAAACCTAATTAAACTTAATTAAACCCAATTAAACTTAATTAAAAATTCGGAAGGACGAACCCCCCCCTTGGAAAAATCCTGGATACGCCACTGTATATATATATATATATTCAACAATTTGTCTCCTCGTTCAAGATAGGCTTCAATATAGAAAATATTATTATAATATTTATTTAAGTACCTGCTATATAACGAAAAGCAGGGTTTTCAGAGCCCCAATACTTTCACGAACATTTTGATCCTTTGTCACCGCTTTATAAGGACAGCAATTTTTAAACTCTTCAAGAGAGATGTAAGGTTCGCGATGGCTTAAAAAAAAATAAATAAATAAATAAATAAACAAATAAGGGGACCAGCCGGGAAATTACATACTTAGGAACATAAAATCTGAGCTCAAACAGAAAAAGAATAGTGTAACTAAATTTTAAATATAGATTCACATACAATTAAATTATAGCAGTAAGAACAATTAACAATATAGGAAAAAGAAAGTTTAAGTTCAGCATTACAGTACTTAACATAAAGATAAGAGGTAGTTAAAGGATAATGTTATAAACATGTGTTCTAAAATATTTTTGGTGGAGTTTATAATAATTTTTATGACTTTTTTTTTTTTTTTTTTTTTTTTTTTTTTTTTTTTAAATACAGACAAATGGACAAAAAACGAAGAAAAACAAAAACAAAAAAGACAATTAAAAATAACGCCGTCGATAATAGCATTAAAACCTTCCAGAAGAAATTATTTTCAAAATAGTGGTAACATTATAATAAACTGCACTTAAAAATATGGCAACGCTATCACCTTTGGAAATGCCATCTAAAATTCAGTTTAATCTCAGAAATATAAATGCGCTTTGTTTTTAACGAAGTAACATACAGTACAGCATTATGTGTTGAATATAATTATAAATGTCGATGAACATATTTTGGCATAATTAAAAAAGTGAGAATTCTTGTATGAAACAGTTGACAGTGGGTTGCCTCAACATGTTTGTGTACTTACATGATGATTTAAAATAAAGACTCATGGATGCAAAGTTTCCGTAGTTTTCAAAGGAGATTTCATACCAGAAAGTTTTTTTTATAAAAGTTTTCAGTTTATTTAATTTTACTTATTCATTTAAATATATGTGATACCTTCTTTTTTTGAAAACACTGATAGATAAATCTGATTTAAAAATTAAAACGTTGGCACCTGTGAAAATTATTATATTGTGTTTGTCACAAAATTTTCATCTTTATTTTATATACCGATCTGCATAGTATAAAAAATATAAATTAAAATTGTTATAAACTAAAATTATTTTCTATGAAAAATGCAGATTAATCTCTCCCCAGAGAAGTATAACATTAAACATCGAAAGAAAATCAATCATGTGATATATCATAAAATGCTATATTTTTCTAATATTTTTTATTAAACATGAAAAATATCGATAAATTCGTTTTACTTATCACAGATCAGCCATTCTTTTTAAGTCAGAGTTATCCGCAGTTATTTTGAATAGTATTTTTTGTATTGTAACCTTCATTAGTCGTTTGCAGTACATATCTTCGCAAAAATAATATAAAGATTTATTTAAATGAAAAGTAGAATTCGGAATATAACTGCTGAGAACACGGTTTTAAAGGTATTTACGATAATTTGCACCGCTCCCCCCCCCCAACACACACACTTACAAAAAATAGGATGGTGGCTCCACTTGTTTAACGATTAATCCCCAAATACCATTTGCTTCAATTAATTCAAGATCAAACTTAATACCGAGTTAGTCAAAATTTTGACCCTTAGTTCGTGAGATACAGCGTTCACAAAATTTGTGACACTACACACTGAGAGACAGACTGACTGACAGAGAGTCATTTTCTAAAAGTGGTCAAATCTTGTTTAGAATATCTCGAATCACATTAATCTATCGATAAACGGAGGTCGAAAAATTTCAGTAATTTCTCTCTCTCTCTCTCTCTCTCTCTCTCTCTCTCTATATATATATATATATATATATATATATATATATAAAGAGAGAGAGAGAGAGAGAGATGCGCAATACCATACAATAAATTTGTTTATTACATGTTAAGCAAATTTCTTGCATTACATGCATTGTTAACAAGTATTGATTCTTTTTCTACTTATCGAAGGAAAAAATACCACAATAATATTTTAGTTGCCTCTGAATAAGTAATAATATATAAGCCAAAGAAAATATTGCTGCTATAGCAATCTAGGTTACTTGGGGATTTCTATGGGGTTTGTTGAGAAAATGCTACAAATGTTTATAATTTTAATTAACTGGGTTAAAATAATAATAATAAGAATAATAATAATAATAATAATATCAATCTTAATGTAGAATAACCTAAGGACAAAAAACAATAGTTGACGTTGGTATATGAATAAACACTTTTTTACTTTCTCTTTACGATATATATTGTTTAAGGGTAAAATTTTCGAAATCGAAATTTTGTTACATTTACACGCTTTGAGGTTTTTTGAACACGAAAAAAATGTTTTTGCAGTTACTCTGTGTGCCTTTTTGCCTGCTATAAGCATAATCCAAGAACAAATAGTAGCAGGCAGTGCAAACTCGGTTCTCTAAATCTGTATCATATAGAGATGACACACGAAACTTTTCCTCAAGCAAGTGTTTCGTGTACAGGGACATACAAGAGAAATGTATTACCTTTATGGGCAAAATGTCTCATTGTTGCAGCTTAAAAAGAAAAAAAAATGAGCATATTTTTTTATATGCAAAAGAGCCGGTTTGGTGTGGAATAAGTAGGGAAACCATTTACCTTTCGTTTACAAAGCTACCCAGATTAAGTGCGATATTCTGGGATTATACTTGGAAGTTGCTGGAAGTGAATTTCAGATTGTTTTATGAGATCTTACTATAGAGCTAAATTTGAGCACACAGTGTTGTATGTAATTAATTAATAGGCAATATACAGGGCTATCCTAAATTAAACAAACAGATTCTTTTCTGTTGGTTGTAATACATGTAAGTGCTATATTGCATTTTAATATTTCAAAGAAAGCTGTCTAGGAATGAAAATTAATTTCTCATACCCATAGGTAAACAAAGTATTATTTGAAATTCATTTATCCTCTCTGTTTTTTTTTTGTATAATATCGTATTTTGAGGCCCCTGAATACAAAAGTCAACTTTTTAGTGATTGATCTGTATTATCCATCAGTTGTTATCAGTATAACTTAAAAGGAATAATTCCAGGAAAATCATAAAAGTGCTAAATAGTAGAATAGTGTATGTTAAGAGCAAATAAAAATTGAAACATGTATTTGGAATGTCGATTTTAAAATTATGTCATCATTAGCAAATTGCTTCAGCGATTGGTGTTGATGGCGGTAGTGAGATTTATGATCGATTGATTAATCGAGGAATTTAAGCCTGGAGGAATATTCTAAGTATTTTGCTTCAAATATTACATAGATTTCGAATGAATTGTGGCCAGAACCAAACAGAAAATAGATCACAGCACATTTTTTAACATGTGAACAACACTAATAAGTACAAATCTTTGAATAAATAGCGTAAAATACCGTAACACGCAACAATTGAAAGGAAACACGACCCATCGTCAGGCGAAAAATGTAGCATAAAAAGCGGCTACGCACTTTTGTTTGCTGCACTCATGCCTTTTTTGTTCTCCTGACAAAGGGTCGTAATTTTTTTTCGACCCGAAATAATTGAATAAGCGGAAATTTTCCTTCCAAAAATGATTGATATTTTATTTACGCTCGAGAATAAGGGTAAACGACTTTTATTTATATCTACCGCCCGCTTTTGTATGCCTATTAGAATTAAAAGTTTCTATCCGTCCACCGATTTTTTAAAAATGTTAATATGAAGTTAGAAAGTAACTTTATTTTATAAAATTTACAAAATAAAGTTACATTAAGTTAAAGCACATAGCAATAAAGCATTTTTTTCAATTTCAATGTTTTTAAACTGACAAAAATTGTAAATTGCTTCAGCATCGGACAAAATTACTGCCGCTCTCCATAAAAGCTGGAACTCCCAGTAGTGGACTGTAATGACCGAGTTGACTATCACTGCTCTAAGAGATTCTAAAATCTATTTTCAACAGGTGAACAAGGCGCAAACTTTTATTTATTAGAACTCAGGACTATGCTTTTGCCAGAATTTCAATTTTTTTTTTTTTTTTTTTTTGAAAGAAAAAGAAAAGGGAAGAAAGTTAATAATAATTAGTATCGAAACAAACACTTTCGAAAAAGTTTTTTTTTTTTTTTTTTTTTTTTAATAATTTTGAATTAGGAAATGAAAAGCGCGCATGGAAAATGAAATTAAATAAATGTTTCCTGTGATCTGAAACAAATGAGATTAGAATAAAAGACAATTTAAATGATAGATGTAATTCTATGTAAGGAAGGCCCATTGGCGTTTTGGCGATTTTCTTTCACGGTTACCGGTAAAACCGCCAAACTACTGTCAAAACTTTTGACTGAATTAGAAGGAAACGAATGAAACTAGTTAAAATGATTATGTTTAACAAGATATAGTTAAATAATAATGTTGTATTATTAAAAATAATATAAATAAAAATATTTTCAAACCTTATTAAAAAAAAAAAAAAAAAAAAAAGTACGATCTAAAGGCAAAATGGGTTCAAGGAAGGGGAAAAGGTTTGGTTGTTGAATCCTGTTTGACGCAAAGGACTCTTTCCCAAGCTGCAGTGTAACTGGGATGGACCCTACACAGTCTTAAAAAGACTGAATGATATAGTTGTAAGGATTACCAAAACACCTTCATCAAAACCGAAGTTGGTCTACTATGATCGGCTAGGTAAGTACCACACGTAAATATTCAAATTTAAAATGTAAATATTCATTAAATTTGTGCATATGTAATATAAATATTTCTAAAAAAATATTTGTACTTATTTTATGTTTCTTTAAATAATAGGTTCAGTTCCGACCAATACTTTAGTCTACTTAAATTTGATTTTTTGAATTGAAAAAGTGGCAACGCTGTGTTTTAAATTGAATTTTTTGTTCTTAGAATTCGGTTGCTTTTTTGAAAAGAAAAAAAAAAAGTTTTTATTTTCACCTTTAATCGGCGGTATTTAGGGAAGCATTTTAGATATATTGCCATTATAATTTAAGAGTTTATTTCATCCATTATAGTTAACGTTTTATAATTAAATGAAACTGTGGTTTTTAATGAATTTAAGTTTTATGATACAGCTTAATGGAAGTATGTGTTATCTACACTGTAAACGTAAATGCTTTAAATTCAGTTTAAAAAGTGTCTTATACGGATGGTTCTTTTTTAAGCGAAAAAAAAAAAAGGCTTAATTTTTGAGTCACCTTTTTGCATCAGAAATTAAGACATTGCAAATGCCTTAAAACACCGCCATTCTTTTTTTTTTTTTTTTTTTTTTTTTTAATGAAAAGTGTTTACTGTAATCAGGATAAGAAATGGCGGAATACAGGGATGGAACACGGGCGCAGAATTCATACCGGAATCTGTTTAAGAAATTTCTCCACCTATAATATCGTTGATTGAAGAGGTAGAAAATTTTCTTATATTGATAGTGGTATGAATTCTGCGCCCGTGTTCCATCCCTGGGAATATTTGAAATATTCTTAGATAACTTTGAAAATGAGCATTGTTAAAGTATCATATAAATATTGCTAAACAAAAATTTTTGGTGTCATTGTATTAATTCAGAGGAACATAACTTTCCAGTAGACTTAATACCTCAAGTGTTAAAAAAAAATATATATATATATACATAAGACACTTTATTGCATACTAAAATTTATCACCCAGTTTCAGATACTTGTATTAACAATGCTGTAATACGAACATATTTGCTAGGGTGTAAATTTAATATTTTTCATTTATTACTTTAGTACTTTGTTATAAATATTACTTTACAGAAATAAAATAAAATAAAATAAAATAAATACATTTTAAATGCGTAAAAATTATTATTATTATTGTTATTTTACATATTGCTAAAAAGAGTAAAAATAGAAAGAAATTGCATTATAATGCTTGCATTAGAGAACTGAGAGGCTTAAAATAAACAGTTCCAAATATCGTTTACATATCACAGAACAAAACTTTAACTCAAATGTTCCCATATTACATCAAAGCATATTTCAAAAGAAATATTTCTAAAAAGTATGAATTATTTATCTACGAATACAGTGGCAAATATGCCAAAAGAATTCATCGATTTTCAGAGAAACACAATTCTCTACCTGCAGAATCATTCATCCTCTTCTTTTCACACTCGAGTAGTTTTTCTCAATGCATTTTCTTGGATGCTAAAGCTGTATTTTCTGCTTCAGGGAAGAAATCTATATATAAAAGTTTATGTCTCTTTTTCAAAACCTAAACTAGCTTTAGTGAATAATAAACAATTCTAAATTTAGTTATAATGTGAATATACAAGAATACTTGAGAATAGTCACGGAATGTTCTTTTTTATTTTATCAATAAATTCAAAATAATCCTAAATAGCTAGCAAAAAATGTAACATATTCTAGAATACATTTTTATTACTTACTATAGATTATTATTATTATTTTTTTAATTTATGGATGCCTTTTGCATAAGCAAGTAAAGTTAAAAAATAATAAAATTTAAACAATATGAGAAATAATAATTAAATGTTCATAAAGAATTCTAAATTTTAAAACTTTTGTTTATCTTAGAGAATGTTTCAGTTTCAAATGATTAAGTTTGGCGAAAATAAAAACACTTATTTAGACACAAAAAAATAGATTTGAATTGGTGACGAGAATGATTATTAATAGTAATAGGTGAGCAAGTGTCCGAGAAATTAACGATATTTAGTTAACCCTTTGCCGGTCCTATTTAATTTCACTCCTCTGCTCACTGTTGCCAAATTTAGGGATTTTTTATACAATATGCAAGATTAAATTTTACTGTAATGGTTAGATAACCACTTGGAAGATTATTCGTTTTATATGTATAACAAATATTTCTCCTCAAAATTATTGATGATAGTTGAATAAAAGAGTTCGTAAGTCTGGGAACACTGTTTCAGAGCAGCCAACCTAATCCGGCAAATTGTTAGTACCGCCCCTTTTTCTACACCACTTAATTTTTAGAGTATTTTTCTTCTTAATTCATCGTAGTTACATTTGAAGAGAATTACTCTAAAAATTCAGTGGTGTAGAAAAAGGGGCGGTACTAACAATTTGCCGGATTAGGTTGGCAGCTCTGCTGTATAGAGAGTTTCAGAGCGTCATGGCCGGTAAAGGGTTAAAAGATCGTAGTTGCCAACTTTAACGAATATAAAATAGGGATAATCACTACTATATTTTTAGAGAAATTTCACTATTAATTTTTGGAAATTTAAAATCTCGAAGTTCGCTATCCAAAATTTCTGGTGTAAAGTCTTCCTGAAAATTGGGAAAACGTAGCAGCTATGAAAGATATAATTTTGCAAAATATATATATTTTTTAATATAGCCACATTAAAATATTCCAAATTCAATAACTTATTAAAAAAAAATGGTGTACTATAATTTTAAATTATTTTATTAAGTTTACAAAGCTCTATAATTTTG
Source organism: Salticus scenicus (assembly GCA_963930645.1). Taxonomy (NCBI): domain Eukaryota; kingdom Metazoa; phylum Arthropoda; class Arachnida; order Araneae; family Salticidae; genus Salticus; species Salticus scenicus. The sequence continues at coordinate 111,541,581 of OZ005652.1, forward strand.
TGGATAAAACTTAATCGTTTTCAGAATGTTGAGACGCAAATGATACTTTAATGAATATTTTTATTTTGTTTATATCTAAATATATACATTATATCTCAAGAAACTTTTTCTATTAACAACTTTTTTAATTCTAAATTTCGATATGCCTGTTATGACTAATATTTTCAGTACAAAATTTCGAATACAGGTTGTTCTATATCATGCATCATACAGTGCCGGCAAGAAAAAAAAAATAAATAATAATAATGATAATAATGATAATAATAATAATAATAATGATAATAATAAATAAATAAATAAATAAATAAAAATAAAAATAAAAAACTGAGTGTTAACTGAGTGTAGACAGGCCAGGGAAAGGTCGTCTGTGATCGACTAACACCACGTGACATCACTGGAGTTCAACACATTTTTATGGCGGGAAAGGCAATTAACATGTAAAGTATTTTTTTACCGCTCAAGTGTAAAGATATTTTTTGCCGGCACTGTACACAATTCTTATTCAAGGGATTTCTCGATACAGTGGTAATTTAAATGTTCCTCGAAGACATATAAATCAAAATTCTCTTATATTAATTCCTCTTATATTAATTCCATGTTATAAACGCATAAATATTCAAGATATTACGGCAATGCTAGGTTAATTTCAACAATGCAGTGATTATATTATTGCTTAAATAATTCATTCTGTAATATACATTTGTTTGTTATTTTCTTTTTACGATAAATTTCACTTCTGTCATTCAGAGGTTTATAACTGTGAGTTTAGGTAAACCTTTTCATAGTTTACATTATTATTTTAATGCTTTATGTTTTAAGGACTGTTACAGATACCTCAAGAAGTATTTGCATAATTCTTATGCTATCTATAACATCCCTGACAAAAAGAACTCTCATATATTGGTAAAACAAAAATTAAACTCAGCTTTGTCTAAGAGAGAACATGGTTATATTTAGAAACAAGAAATCACCAAATCAACTATCACTAAGCATTTCTGGGAGAGTAACCATATTTTCAAATTTAACTCAGCTAAAACTACCTTCACTAAGTTTTATATGAAATTGATTTCCATATTAATATGTATATATATATATATTTCAAATATGGAAATCAATTTCCTATAAAATTTAGGCTTGAAGATAGTTTTAGCTGAGTTATATATCTATCTATAATAATAAAAGAAGGTGTCTGTTTGTCTCTCTGTCTGTGCATCTATACATTCAGCCCCTACTGAACGCAGAAGTATAAAATTTGATATACGGGTGCTCAGAAGCCTTCCCGAGTTGATAGTGAAAACAGAATTTAAAAATTTTAATTAGTTCCGGAGATATTAATTAAAATGCATTAATTGCATAAAAATCGATATTTTAACGGAGTTAAAATCAGAAAAAGTGGAAAATAAATTAGAAATATTAGTTCGATCGTTACGAATCTAAGAGTGCAAGTGGCTTATCTCTACAGCAATTAGATTTTTTAAAATTAACTAAAGTATGAAATTTAGTTGGAAACAGGCAGAACACTTAATTATTCCATTTATCAAAGATTCTTCAGTGACAGGTGCTAGACATGCTGGCTCTTTTCCGGTGGGGAAAAATAGCTTTTCGTTTTTCACCCACGTGACAAAGTACTGGAAATAAAAAAAAGCAGTTTTTGAATTTTTTCAATTTAAAATCGATCAAAAGCAGAACTTCGAAATTGCCCGTCATTATGGCTCACCTGTATGCAGTTAAAAAATCTAAAGCATAGCTTTAAAAATAAAATAAATAGATATATTATATTTATTTAAATTCATTTTTATTTTTGAAGTACTTTTATTGCAGGCTATTAAAATGATATAAGCCGTTCAAATTCTGTACGAAACTTTCGGAGAAAACTACGGAAAAATCAGAAAATTTTTATTCTTTTATATTTTACAGAGTTTCAAATTCAGATTTTCGCTCACATTTCGTACTAATAATTTTTACGGAATATAGCCCGGAATTAAGCAAGTTTTTGAGAAAACCACAGATAAGTTAGACACAAATCTTCTAAAAAGATGTTTGTATTATCTTTGTATTTCAGCTTCTAATTAGTATAATTTCTTTTTATATTATCGAAAGTGGAATTCGAGATTTCACCTGATTTACACGTTTTAAGGTCTCTTGATTAGGGTGTCTTTTGTATCTCAGCTACTAATTAAAATAATTTCATAAGTAATACATCATTTGAAAGCTTTGTTGATTTGGAATTGAACAATATATTACAGAAATTTCTACCGCCAGATGGCGCTGTAATATTTTAAAATTTCAATATTTCAAATTCTAATGAGCGAGGAAGGCGTTGTAAGTTCTAAAACGGGGATAAGGCGCCGCAGGTGCCACCGAGCTGGACTTAGCTAAAGTCAGAAATTTGAAAGATCATAACATGGTGAGCGAACAGGCTGTTTCAGATATTGAAAAGGGAAGAGGGCGCCGAAGGCTCTACCGTACGGATTTACTGCGATTTCAATAAGCTATTTTCACGATATATCAGTAAGCTGTTATTAGACCTGAAACAAGAAGAAGGTGCCGCAGGCGCCACCGAGCGGGAGTTTCGTAAAGTCGGATTTTTCAGGGATCGCGAACCAGCTGGTCGCCGAAGGCGGCTAGTATATATAAATGTGTGTGTGTGTGTGTTTGTCATTATTGCTAATTCGTGGTGACCCTGCCCTCTCTGTTAACGCAGCTCAAAATCTTCTTTCCTGTTAACACAGAGATGCCAGGTTATTGCGGATTGTCCGTAATCTTAATACCGGAAATTTTTTTATGTATTCTTTTGTAGTAATTATCTGCAATTTAACAAGACAAGATTTACTTTTGTTTATTGTGGTATGAAATTGATTTTTCGTTAGTTGTAATTTGGCATTTCTGTTAACATATAGGACAAATAATTCATTTTTATATTCGGCACACATGACGGTATTTTTAAAGCTACAAAACTGCGCAATGCAAATTTTAAGTTTTTTTTTTTTTAATTTTTACCGTTGATTTAAATATATTTTGTGATATTTGCATAATTGACAAAATTACATACAGGGTGGTTATACTTAAAGTTACCCTATTCAGACCCCTCTATAACCCGTTCTTCCAGTCATATTTTCTGAAATCTGGTATATACATTATGTGGACCATAGAGGGAAACGATTTCTGCAATAATAATATAGTTCAAATTTAGACAACCAGATGGCACTTTTCAAAGCTTCTGTATGAAAATTAGTCAAACTTATAAAGAGAGTTGCAGTTAGAGCAAGATTATGTTTCTGCATGCCTTTGTCTTTGTTTATCATGCACTTACAGAAGAAAGATCGAGCGTTACTGGTAAAACTGTTTTTTTTTTTTTTTTTTTTTTTTTTCAGGACGGCAGTAATAGCTTAACTGTACTACATGAATATCGTCGTTTAAAGGGATTGCGGAATGGACACATATCAAAAAATGGTTTGAAGAAGATAATTAGGAAATTTGTAGAGACTGGAGATTTGGGTGTGCCAATAAGACGTTACTACTGTTGCAGTTGAAATAGACTTCAGTCCCCGCTATTCTTCCGCAAAATGGTCGATCAGTGGCATAGTTGCCAACTCAGCACCTTTTCGCCACCGGAAAAATTTAATAGAAATATTTATTTTATTTAATCAGTAACGGTTTTCACTAACAATGTAAAATAAAATATATATATATGTTAATTTTTTTTTTTTTTGGTAGCAATAAGGTGCTAAGTTGGCATTTATAATCAATTGCCCGTTAGTTGGCGATTCTTTGGTCCGCAGTATAAAAAAATATGCGATACATTTCAAACGGCATCCGTACAAGATCCACATGGGGCAAATGCTGCAACCTCAAGACGACCAAACATGCTCAGAATTTGATTGCCGAGTTTTGACAAGAATGGATGTTGATGACGTGTGGCCTTGGAAAATTCTGCGGTCAGATGAGGCGCACTCTTCTTTAGATGGAGCTGTGAATAATTAACATATGGGGTGCTTGACCTTCTTTGTGACCCTAATGGAACTATCCAATTTAACAAACTAAAAACTAATCTTACTAACTTTTCCAATGTCCCGTCGCAAAAATTTGAACTTTTTTCAGATGCCTACGAATTCTCCTCATTAGAACCTAAATTTTTTTTGTTATTAACTGCTGCCCTCTGTCGCGTGGGATTTTATATCCGTCAGCAAATGTAATTTTTTCTTTTCTTTTCTTTTTTTTTTTTTTCTTTTTTAGTGTTTATGCAATAAACAACGGGGGAGACTTAACCTCTAGAAACGGGCTGTCTCAAAATTTCACATTGTTATGTGACATTTGTTGTCAGAGCCCCTCTTTGGAGGTTAAAATCGCTCAAAACTGCTGTGGTGAGCGGTTTCCTTCCGTCTTTGAATCTTTGAATCTTTGAATGTCCTGCACCAACAACTACTGCATTCTGATTACGTGATTGCTTGGTGTGGATTTAATGTGGATTTTAACCTCGGGCCGTTTTTCTTTGAAACTCTCACTCCTCAAGTTCCTAAAAGGAACTCTGTCACGAATGCACAGTACAGTGAATTCCTTCGTGAGCAAGTTATTCCTGCTTTTTCGAAAAATGTTTCCAGACCACTGTCTTCAAGCAAGGTGGAGGAACTCCCCACATTGGACACCAAGTCAAAGAACTCCTTCGTGCTAACTTTGGTGAAAAGCGTGTGATATCCACAGGTTTTCTGTATTTATGGTCTCATCGTTCATCGGACTTAAAATTTTGTGGCTTCTGGTTGTAGGGATTCCTAAAAGACAGTGTTTATAGAGGAGTAATTAGGAATTTATTTGAGTTGAAAGGAAGTATTACACGCCATGTTGCTGAAATCCCTCGAGAGTTTCTTTGCGTTACCATTGAACACGCTATAATGAACTTTCAACGTGTAATTGATGTCAATAGAGCACATCTTGAGCGCAATGTAATTGAATAATTTTTAATGATTCTGACAAACTTTTGTTCTTCTTTAAACGCCATAATTCCTCCTGGTGGTCAAAATTTGAACTGTTTTTTTATTGCAGAAATCGCTTCCTCATGGTCTATGTAACGTACAAACCATTTTCATCAAATCTCGATAGGCAAAACGTGTTCTAGAGGGGTCTGAATAGGGTCATTTTAATTATAACCATCACCCTGTATTTTAAATACCCTATTTGTGTAGAAAAACTTTTTCCTTACTTAGAGACTTTTTTTTTTTTTTTTTAATTATATAAGGGAAAGAAAACTGCCTTTTATTATTTGCGGACAAGTTGGCGCGCAGCTAAATTGTATGTAATTTGGAAACTAATACAATTTTTTACTCTAACGTGTTATATCTTATAAAAGATAATTAAAATTATTTTTTATATTAAGTATAAAAATGAAAAATATGTTTGATTGAATAATTAAAGAAATAATTCTGCTGATTAAAAAACATAAAGCGTGATGGAATGGCTGCCATAACCCGATTGTGATAAACATTGCTTAAGCATTCAAATGACATTCGGAAACCGAAAATAAAAGGTTTTTCTGATTTTCTATCGTAATTTCACTTTTACTTAGCTAATAGTATGCATTGCAAACAAATGGTGTTCTTACATTTTTATTTATTTATTTATTTATTTTTTAATTATATAAAAAATTATATGTTTATGTAAACATGAAAAAAAATAATTATAGAAAATATAAAAATATTTTTTTTTTTATTTATTTATTTTTTTTTTTTTTTTTGTTTGCTATAAAATTGAAATTTAACGAGAATATTTAACATTTACGTTATATATATATATATATATATATATACCGTGAAAATTAAACTTTTATACCATTAAATTTAGCAGCTATTACTTTAATTAAAAAGTGAATGCTTATCCCTACTAATAATAAAATTCCTTTTATGCATATTTCTGATCACGCGCGTTTTCACGTAGATAGTAATAAACATCCACCAAAATTTATATACAGGTGTGATCCGATCGTGTAGAAAACCCAAATTTCGATTTCGATTTAGTGTTTTATTCATATTTTCCAATTCTGTAGAAAATAACGTTACAGTTAATCGGCAATATATACTTAAATATAACAAATAAACGTAAAAATAAATAATAAAAATAAAAATAAAAATAAATAAATAAATAAATAAATGTTTATGAAATCGTTTATGATCGTACAAGATTTAAAATTTGATTGAGGTTAAACTGTGAAAAATGTTTGACCTGATGATTAAGATGCAATATATTTTTACATGCAGAAATTGTACATATGAAAAATTTTTCAAGTCAGCATTTAGTGACATTTATTTATTTGTGAACAAAGTATGAAATTAAAATTTTAGCGATTTATGAAACGACCGATACTTCAAATTTATTTGTAAAAGTTAGCATATTTTTACGAATAATATTTTCTTTTCAAGCAGTAAGTAAAATAGTAATTAAGCTCGTTGGTTTTTCCAATACATAGGGTTGCGGTCGCCATGAGTGTGAGGTTGTACGGTCAGACTTTTCAAGGGAGCTGAATAATCTTGAGGTGAATTACAAGGATGTGGAGGAATCTTGAGGTGAAGGAAAGGGGGGACAAGGGAATTATTCATCACAGGTACCTGCGAGAAAAGTTGCACGTAGTCAGTATTTTCACATGGTGTGAACAACCTAGTAATGTTTGTCAAAGATAGAATTGATTAAAACAAAACACAATATTTATTATACCCTAGTCGTTATTGAGTAGGTATTTGCTACCGTACGAATTTTCAGAAAATGCGAAGAGCTGTTCAGTGAAAGCTAATAGTTTAAATGTAGGCAGCTATCTACCAGATAATTAAAATATATTATATGAATAGTAAGAAAGAAGGTAAAATATTTTAAATTAATGAAATAAAAATATTTTTGATTTTTAATCATAGAATAATATTTCAACCTCACTGTAGTTATAGTTGTTGCTGTAGGAATTAAGGTCGATTTACGGCACTGGGGTACTAGGTTGAGGGGGTGTGCTGTGAAGGAGTTTCTTCACATATTTTGGTTTTATTTATAATTTACAAATAAAGTTAATAAATATTAGAATTTCAATAAATAAAATTTCTATTAAAATAGATAAAGAAATTCTAAATTATCTTTTATATTTAAACACATTTATACGTGGGGGTCTTTCTAAGGGATCCTAGCCCATATTTACGAAAGTTTCAGAGAAAACCACGGAAATCTCCAAACGGCTAGGCCGACAAATGTAACCTGGGATGGAAGCCAGCACCTCATGTCTACCAACTTTAAGCGCAGAACCGCTCGGCCGCCACGGTAGTTATAATAATAATAACATTAATAAATCTATGTTAAGACAATTACTTTAAAAATTGCCCATATGAAAAATGAAATAAATTTTCTTAAAATAATGGCTAATGAAAAAGAAAAAAAAGAAAAAGAAAAATTGAGATGTTAAACTATCAATAAATAATTATATGGATTACGATTCTCCACCTCCACCGAATTTGGAACAGAAAGATTTATAAAATCAATTTACGCAAATTTCTACTAAATTTACTTAAAAGCTTTGAAGTCCAAAATTATTTTTAAGACGTGTCTTCAATAATGAAAGAAAATTATGTATGCAAACATCGTGGGGTCTTTAATGTACTACCTAAATGCATTTTTAATATTTTCTGTATGAATTTACAATTTCAATACACATTAACATATGTTCAATTAAAGACTATTTTGATTAAATAATCGTATAAAGTTATTATATTCAATAAACTAAATTTACTTAAATGCTTTGATTCATGATATCAAATTACTAACGTAACTTACCTTTTTCGTCAAGGTAAACTTTATATCGTACGTAAATATTTACTTTCACAAAATATCCATTTTAAATTAAATATTCAACAAGTTTCGACTATTCTCTGGATATTTCATTAATATGCCTGATATTGAAAACTTGCGTATTCAAAGTAAATTTTGAAAATTATATTTCAATTTCTGATTTTCAATTTCAGAAATTGCCTATGTTTCCTCCCTCTTAAAATTTCATGCTATCTCTTTTAATTAGCTTCTAGATATTTCTATAATTGCGTTCCAATATAAAGTTCCAATGTAGTGGGTTTCAAAATTTGTACACACCAAACATTACTCGATAAGTGAAATTACCTTTGCTAGATATTATTATTATTATTTAAATGCATCCCAGAAGAGCATATGATAATGTAGGAAGAATATCACGGGATCTTCTGAGGTAATATCCTGATAGCATATGCCATAATCATTGCATTTCAGTTAAATTTAGAATCCTATTCCAATGTTATGAATTTTAATATGTGCATACATTACGCTTAAATGCTCTTCTATCCAGTAATATGTATTGTTCATATTCGAAGAGTAGATGAATTTCCCCTTTACGGAATTATTATCAGATATTATAAGTTTTCAAGTGGTATAGTATAAAACCTAAATCATTTTAATACGGTGTAGTAAGAGGGGATGATTTCTCTTCTTAAATTTATATATATTTTTCTGAAGTTTGCTTACATAAATAAATGCAGAGTTGCCAGCATTTTACTTTTTTTATTCTCGCCTTCATTTCATATAACTTTTTCTTTAAAACTAATTTTTCATTATTTTTATTGTAGAAAATTGTTCTATAAAGTGTGTGGTGTGAAATAAAGGCGGAGCTAAAAATGCTCGGGAATAAATTAAAATATTGGCAACTATGGTAAATACCTTCTATCTTATATGTCAAATTTATTAAATCACAAGCATATGTATTAGATTTAAAGTTCATTTCATATTATAAAAGTTCTTAAGATATGTATCATTTACTTTTAAAATAAATCCTTCGTCATTTATTTATATTTTAGGGGTTACACAGGTTTTAAATGCTTAAAAAGAGTACATTTCTTCTATTTTTTTTTTTTTTTTTTTTGTTATTACAATTACATACTTGTCAACAGCCTAATTAATATTCGGTTGTGTTGTTAGTCCCGCCCCTTTTTACACACCAGGGAATTTTTAGAGTAATACTCTCCAAATGCGATCCCGATTAAATAAGAAGAAAAATACTCTAAAAAGTTACTGGTGTGAAAAAGAAGGCGGGGCTAACAATACTACAGAATATTAATCAGCATGTTGGCAAATATGCAATTCATAAAATTTTTTATTCAAAAATTGGAGGATATAAAAGTGCAACATTTAACCCGTTAGTAGTCGCTAGTTGGTCGATTTGCCGCCCATCTTTTAGTGTTGCCAGATTTTTTTATTCAATAGCCACCAAAAATTTTTAGAAGTAGCATTTGATACAAATAAAACGCGAATAAAATCGAAGAAACGTCGGTCACATCACTTCTCAATACTGTTGGTGACAGATAAATAAAAAGTGTGCAATTTTTAATAGGTGGCGCTGTCTATAGCGACTACTAACGGGTTAAAGAATATTTTATAGAACTCTCATTAGAAAATGTAGAAAATTCAGTCGATGGATCCGGGTTTCCGAAGACCTTTCAGAAGAGCGGTGTTCACGATTTCTCAAAAAAAAGTGATTTGCCGATGTTCTTGAAATTTCGCACTCTTTTTCAAAATAGAATTGATTAGTGATAATTGATTACAACTATTTTAACAAGGTTATACATGGGATAAAATATACCGAAAATTATACTGTTTTTGCATATAACTTTGTCAAAAATTCAAATTTATTTCTTAAATTTTTTATTCAAGAACTAAGTCCATTCTATTTTAGAAAAATGTGCAAAATGTACAAGTTTCCACCATTCTCTGGCTATTTCCACTATTCTCTGGCTATTGGAAGTGATAATTGATTACAACTATTTTTATAAGATTATACATGGGCTAAAATATACCAAAAATTATATTGTTTTTTCATATAACTTTGTCAAAAATTCAAATTCATATCTTAAATCCTTTATTCAAGAACTAGTCTATTCTATTTTAGAAAAAATGGGTAAAATGTACAAGTTTCCACTATTCTCTGGCTATTTCCACTATTCTCTGGCTGTTGGTAGTGATAATTGATTACAACTATTTTTACAAGGTTATACATGTGATAAAATATACCGAAAATTGTTTTTGCATATAACTTTGACGAAAATTCAAATTTATTTCTTAAATACTTTATTCAAGAACTAATCTATTCTATTTTAGAAAAATGTGCAAAATACCAATAAAATCGGTACAATAGTGTTTGAGAAATCATGTCCACAACTTTTCTAAAGAGGCTCCGGGAACTGGGACCCACTGGCGGAACATTTCAAAATTTGTTATGAAAATTTTATAAAATAGTGCTTAAATATTGCTCATTTATATGTCCAAATATTAGAATAAAGAAATACAGTAGAACTTCGATAATTCGAAGTTGAAGGGACCAGGAAAATATTCGAAATATCCAAAAATTCGAATTACATATACTATTTTGTCAAAAAAAGTGATAAATTAAAAAATTTAAACTCTACGATCAGAGATTTAACACATAAACTTTATATCTAAGAATACCGCTACATTAACCCTTTTACCCCCCCCCCCCCATTAAATCAATATTTTTTACGAGCTTAATTATTCAACACTTTTTAAAAAATAGTCAAATATTTTTTATTTCTTTTTTAAGTAGAATCTTTGTGTCATAGCATATGACCTGATACAAAAATAGAATCTTCTACGTTACACATGACTTTCAATTCACAAAAACCTCGAAGTTCATACATATGCACCATATCTTCTGGTGCTCTAGCTAGGGGCTTCTATTGTATTTCCTTATCCTTCTTTTGAAAGACTATAAAAATTGATAATGCACTTCAGATGAGTAAATTCTCGGTAACAAATTTTACTGTAATTGTATTTAGCATTATATATATATAAGGAGAGAATAATTTCTTTTTTTTAGCCCTCGAGATCCATGTAAACCCTTAAGTTTTTTTTCACATCATATTGTTAAAAATTATTTATTGTTTCAATATTCAGACTTTATCATTATTTTCTATCACTTTAGAATTCCTTTAAAATATGTATTCGTTTTAATTTCAATCATAACTCTATATTTTAAAAATATCTTATTGTTAAAGAGCCATACTATGTTTAAAATTTTTACAGAACGAACATTAATCGATAAATAAAGTTACGTTTCTTGCATATTTATTATTATTATTTAAATGTCTATATCCCGATGGAACATAAGACGATGTAAGAAGAATGGCACTAGGTCTTTTGCGGTAATAATCTCATAGCATTTGCCATACTGATTGCATTTTAGTTAAATTTAGAATCCTACATAAATGTTATGAATTTTAAAATACGCATCCATTATGCTTGAATGCTTTGGCTTCCAGTAATACGTATTGCTTATATTCGAAGGGTACACGAATTTCTCCTTCAAATTTTCATTATAACTGAGATATAATATAATTTTGAATTTCGAGTTTATATTATTTCAGACATGTGTCATTGTAATACGATAATGTATAAAATGTAGTATTCGAATTTATTTTATGTAGTTATACAATTTTCAAGAGATTTACGTATAATCCTCTTATAACAAGTAAGAAATATACCCATGATATGGAAAGTGTTTTTAAAGTGTAAAAATCCTTAAACTATATTTTGTAATTTATTTATTTATTTATTTATTTATTTAATATATTTCCTATTAAATGTGAATAAATTTACATATTTAAATAGTGGCATTTTAATGCAACTTATTTTAATTTAAAGATTATCATTAAATTAAAAAAAAAAAAAAAAAAAAAACTTTTTTAAATTTTTTTCTTAACACTAGAAAGATGAGACGTGCAGTTTTCAATATAAAGCTAATAATTAAGGCAGTCATTTGACTTCTTTAGTGGTTCTAGTGTTAATGGATTACATTGTTAAAAACATACAACTTAATGTCATTTTTTTTTACCCCACCCCAACAATTTTTTTAACCCTTTGCGGCGCAAGGTAATTCGGATCATTTAAATTACAATGCCACCGGAATTCACGATCAAAATTAAAATAATAGAAATTGACGACCTTTGCTGCTATGAGATAAAAGTAAAATTTTGCCAAAAAAAATTCTGGGATGAGTTTTTGCACTTGAAAATTAAAATTAGGTGATTATGTAGTGGCATCACCACCCCTGAAAGGACTGAAGAATCACTGAAAGAAATGGCCATGAATTTGATAAGAGCACAGAACATATTTAGGTTCACATTTTCCAGTAACGATTTAGTTATTAGTGGAGTTAATCATTTCAGACACTTACAAATTTTCTTCGTTAAAAATCAACAGCCACCAGAAGTCACCAACAATATTAAAAGACAAGAAATACAGTCCAGCCTCATACCCTAAAGCTAGAAGTGAGGTCGAGTCCAAAATGTTGGAGGGATGCCAGCTTGACCGACAGTTTGAAATTTGAAAAGCATCCAATAATTCCTCTGAGTCAGATGACTGCCATCCCTATTTTAGCATTAGACTCGTTGAGTTAGCACTTGCGCAAATGCTTCCATGGTTTCATGAAATGTGGTCGAAGAATAAATGAAGTTATTCGTCTAACAAGGAAACATTCAAAAGGTGTCATCTTCAAAAAGTATTGAAAAAAATATATGTGATTCTACTCTTAATGAAACACCAGAAAATGAAAAAAATATCGGCTGAAATTAACTACAGCGACCACAAAAAATTATCAAAATTAAGCATATTTGGCGATTTAGCGCTGTTAGGCGACACGTTTGCTAGCAACGAGATTGCCGTGTACGAACAGAACCGTGTTTTGCTTTTCCGCCAAGCAGAGCCTGATTAAGGGGGAAGCACACATTATCTCCGCTCTCACCGGAATATTTTTACAATTATTTTTTACTTCATGTCATAGAAATTCCACGCTTTGACGAGGAAATATGTTTTATAAAAAATGAACGGTGTAAAACATTCCAATTTACTCACCGTTATTAGACACCAGAATTCTTTTAAAATAATTTTTAATGAGAATTTTCTGTTTATTATAGGAGGAAAGTATTTGTTAAAAAATAACGGTGTAAGTATAAATAATGTGTGCTTCCTCCTTAATCAGGCTCTGCCGCCAAGTACTCAAAATCAATCGCCTAGCAGTGTGAAATCGCCAAATATGCTTAATTTTGTTAATTTTTTGTGGTCGCTGTAATTAATTTCAGCCGATATTTTTTTCATTTTCTGGTGTTTTATGAAGAGTAGAATCACATATATTTTTTTCAATACTTTTTGAAGATGACACCTTTTGACTGTTTCCTTGTAAGTTATAAAAGAAAAAAAATATATATATAAGAATTTCCGGGGACAGTTTTTGCAATTTTGAATTGAAATTTGTTCTTGCACTATGCAACCACTGTCCCCGAAGGAGTTAAGGCATTGATCACAAATTGATGAAAGACACTTCGGATTACCTTGTATCATACACAGCTTCAAAGTACTTGTAACGTTATCAGATAATTTCACTTACTATTTACAATATTTATAAGTTTAATTTAATTTAATTATATTTTAATTATTTGTTTATTTATTGTAAGAATATAACGGATATTTACACAGATACAGAGCTACCAATCCTCCGAATTATTTCATACCACTATTGTGGAAAGATTTTCCCGTCAGATTTAATCACGGAAGTTTGTATAAAAGATGAAGAGAAAAATGTTCCAAGAAATACTAGTATGAAATAATGTAATGGGTCATCAGTTCTGCATGCAGGGATGGAACACGGGAGAACATAGGGATGAGACAATATATATATTTCTTTTACCCTGATGTAAAACAATAATTTGTGCTAATCATTTTCAATTCTACAGGAAATATGCCTTTATGCGTAAATGCATTGTATATGAAATTCATTATGTTTTGTGAAGTATAACGATATTAACCCTTTGACTGTCATGGCTATCATATATGATAGCATGAATGAGATTGAAAAATATTTTATATATATATAATTTTATGTTGAAAAAAAATGCAAATTACACAAAAGAATTTTCTGGCACCGTGGTAAACATTTGCAATTTTCGCTTGGCAGTCAATGTGTTAAAACAGGTTTCAAACGTAATCGTCGCATGGGAATAATTTTGTTGGGGAATAATTTTGTGAGACCCAGTACAAAAACCATTAGTGATATTTACATACTTTTTTCAACAGGGAACATGCTATAATAGGCCAAAAAACGTATGTCTGTTTCTAAGCATTTTACAATTATTTACGACAATTAGAGTTCGGACAGACAAACAAAGCTTATAAATAAGTTTGAACTTTTTTTTTTTCCTTTTGGAAAGTGTTAAAAATATGAAATATTAAGAAAACAAAAAGACACGCAGCTTATCTCTTTCGTGAAAATTGTGTATTTAGTTAATGTCGTATCTTTTCTTTTTAGTAACTCATTGTTAAACTTCTCTTTCCGATCATTCAAGGCAGTATTTAATTAGTGCAATAAACTAAAAATACAAACAATACAAAAAAAAAAAAAAAAAAAAAAAAAAAAAAAGTAGAAAGGTCGTATAGCTAGCTACATTAATTTATAAAAACTTTCGGCTAAAAAATACGGAAGATTTTCAAGAGAACTTTCGCCATTGCCAGATCCTTTAGATTAATTCCCCCAAACCCGAGCAGAAGGAACCAGCCAGCGCATAAATCATTCATCTATCGAGTCTTTCAGAGAAGTTACTGTTACACATGTAGTAAGAATCCGTTCTAACTGAAAGTTTCAGTAAATAGCCAAAATAAAATTTTAATTCGTTTTCTTACTAACACCAGCAGTAAGAACGCGTTCTGACTAGTAAGAATGCGAAGTAATAAATGCCCATAGACGCTTCGCGTTCTTACTAGTAACTACGCGTACTAACGGATTTCGGATACTTACTGTAACATATTGTATATATGTGCATTTATATTTCGAAATTCCGCGAGCGCATCTCGTGTATAGTCTATATACCGAATTTCGTTGCATTCCGTTACACGTTTGCATTGTAGAATACTGTTTCTAGGGAAAGTTCAATTATAAACACCTTGTATATATGTATACAGGGTGGCTATTAAGTATCCGGAAAAAGTATTTCATAATAAACAATTAGTGAAATGACAAACAAATTTAAAACTTCTATTTTTGCAACAAGTATTGTATAACAATTATTTTTTACTATAAGTTTTCGAAATGGCGGCCATCGGCTTTGATGCAAGCTGCCATCTTCGGAAGTGAGGTGACGGTGCGTCGCAAGTAGTTTAGATCAAAATCACCCCATATTTTGCTCAGAGTATGCTTGAGTCTATGAAATGTATGATTTTCTGTGTTCGCAATTGTTCTTATAAGAACCAACACACTAAAAAATATATTGGATACAAATCAGAGCTGTTAGAAGAATACAGATTTTTGGTCAGATACCTTTTCACTTTGACATCGATAAAAGCAAACATGGGTTTGACACTATGGACCAGAGCACAAACTTGGTAAAAGTTCTTAGCCGGGTGATTTTGCTTCCATGGAAGTGCTGCTTTTTCTAAAACCTGTTTTTGATAAACATTTCCATTAATTTTTACGTTTTGTTCGATAAAAACCAGTTGAGTATTCCCATTGTTGCTTATCTCAGCCCAAACCATTAAACCTTTTAGAAACAAAGACCTTGTTGTATCATTTCGTTTTTTGGTGTTTTTGAGAGCTAGACCCAAAAGTTTGCGATGATTTTGAGAGTTTTTAGCGAATGTAACAGTAAAAACTTCCTCATCGGACCACAAAATATCTTAGATGCGCCGCACTTTGAAAAAAAAAAAAAAAAAAAAAAAAAAAAAAAAAAAAAAAACATGAAACATTTTTATTTATCTAATAGCTTTTTCTTTCCCTGATCGCTCAAAAACTGCCCGTTGAGTAAATGCAAAATGTTTTAACAAATAATATGTAAAGATAAAAGCATTAGAACAACAAAAAAGTGGTTATAATGATGTAGGTAGTCCATACAAGCTCGTAAATATTTTTCCGGTGACTTAGTAGCCACCCATTATATATATATTACTCAATTTAAAAATATAAAATGTTCAAATCTCTAATAAAAAAATATGGAATGAATAGAACCAAAATTAACAGATTTGATAAAATAGCACTTTTTAGCACATTTTTGTGCATATAAATTTCTAAGAATTACTTTGTATTTGTTCTTGATCTAGAGCTGATACAATTTTTTTTTCTCACACACACAGTTCGAAGTGCCAAAGTTCGCAGATATACATCATTTTAAAAATGATCAAAATGCATATAGAAACTTTTAAAATGTTTTAAAAAAAATTAAAACTGGAAATCAAAAAATTTTGGTAATTTTTTTTTTTTTTTTTTTTTTTTTTTTTTTTAATGTATACACAAGAAAGAGAAAAATGCATAATTCCCACTATTCGCCTGAACTGTTAAATTTAAATGCTATAATTTTTTTTATTTTTTTATTTATTTTTTTTTTTTCTCTGTATCCGAGTGACGTTTATTCTGCTATAACATTCATTTTAATGCAAATATTTAATTTTTAGGAAAGAGCTAATGAATTTCACATTTTTTTTCTTTCGGACGCAGTAAGAACATATTGGAGATATTTAATTTTGGCATGTAAAAAAAGGCGTTTAGTAGTATAAGGTTTTTATTCAATATTTCTTAATCAAGTTACTTTGAAGCACTTACAGGGATGGAACACGGGCGCAGAATTTATACCGGAATCCGTTTAAGAAATTTCTCTACCTATAATATCGTTGATTTAAGAAGTAGAAAATTTTATTACATTGATAGTGGTATGAATTCTGCGCCCGTGTTCCATCCCTGCACTTAGAACAAATAATGCAATGCATTGTTTTTTTTTTTTTTTTTTTTTTTTTTTTTCTTTTTCTTTTTTCAAAAACTTTCTTTTTTAATTCAATTGATTAGATGTGTATAATTGATTTTTTACGACAATCTTGAGACATAATTATTTGAAAATGTGTTAAATCTTATAAAATAATAATAAATATTACTTTTTTTGGTGGTGGTGGTGGGGGGCAATTATTAGTAAATCAATAAAATAAATTTAATAGAAAATTTACTAATGAAAAAAAAAGTATTAGTAAATATTCCTGCAAAAATATTAAGCAATCACAATTAAAAGATAAGCAGCATGATTCAATAAAACACAAAAGTGTTTATTTGTTATTTTAAAAACAAATAGAGTAAAATCCAATAATTTCTTATTTGTCCTTTATTTTCATTTTGTCTCTGACGCAAACTTATATTTATAATTATTATTGGAGTGCAATGTATTGGAAAATCATCAATTATATGAAAAAATATATCTAATCCACAAGAGACCCATTCATCATCATCTACAGATTAAAGAAAGGGTACTTTGCTATCTATTTATCGAGTTTATTTCTTCATAATAATAAAAGTTTCAATAGATAAAATTGACTTTGACATAAAAGGAAATGCTTCATTAAGATAATAATAATAATAATAATAATAACATAACACAAAATAAAATATTGTGTCATTCTTAATATAATTATTTAATAAAACAGAATATATTTTAAATACCTGGACAAAATATAAGGCATATATATGCTGATGCGGTGTACAAAAAATTAGACTAAACACAAAAATTACACATCTCCTTACCTTCATTTTTCATTATTTAATATTGAAATTGTGGAGCGTAATGAACTTGTCACACTCAATAAGTTTCAGCGAAAGTTTTGTTCTTAAAGCAAAATTGAGACCAGTAACATATTAAACAATGAAGGTTAAGAACACACTGTAAAAAGTAATGCTTAAAATTATACGTGGAATTATGTGCATAGATGACAACATTTTAACATTTTCAAGACCGCTGACGTAGATTCACGTCATTTGAAAATCTGTAACGCCTCCAGTGGGCGTTTCCTTTGCAATTTGTATGTCATTTATTTCTGAAAAATATACACAATATTAATATTTGCACAACCAATGTGCTATGGATATAAATACTTTGATTAGAAAGAGTATAATTATAAGGTATAACCATTTGTAATATGAATCTAAATATAGAAAACTTTGTTCTGAAATACTGTAACTTGGGAGAATAACGCCCACAGGCGGACCTTTATGTCAAAAAGACAAAAACATGCGGCCGAGAAAGTGTTATTATTTATTCCGGAGTATTTTTAGCCCCGCCTTTTTTATAGAACTTATTTTTTAAAGATAAATTTTTCTTATTTTATCGAAATTATATATTGGAGAAACTTTTTCTGTAAATAAAGTTGTGCGAAATAAAGGCGGGACTAAAAATATTCTGGAATAAATTAAAATATTGGTATATATGTAATATGTGATTATTTTGCACCTGAAAATTATTTACACACACACACACACACACATATATATATATATGTGTGTGTGTGTGTGTGTGTGAATACTATGTGTTTTTTATGTAGATGAAAAGGATTCTCACACAACAACACAAAATTTTCCAACTTTTTTGTTTATAGTGTGTAAGGTTTTTCAACGAATGCAACGTTATTTTCAGAAATCAAGAAATCAACGTTATTTCAGAATAGTAAAATATGAAGTATCTAATGAAATATTAACATTTATAGTAAACAAGCAGGCTTTGCCCGCTTCGCTGAACACAATACTGAAAGGAGTTGTCAAAATCCCATAATCATTATTAATAAACCTGAGTTAAAGTTTCCGCTGTGCTCGGTAGAGTTTTGTCTCGCTCGCAACGTGAGGAGTCCGTGTTCCCACTGCCTTCGGCACAACTTACCCGATTCTTATTCCCTCTTCCCCAGTGGCTAAGTTCGAAGCTTTGCGAAATCTCGACAAAGTACATAATGCCTACACCTAATCAACATCCACATACCAAAGTTTGCCAACCTAAGATAATTTAAGGCGAATTCAAACGGAAAAACGCGTTGTTGCACTTGTTTATAGCCCGCTTGACCCCAAGGGGTTAAGGGGGGACTTCGTAAAATCCCGTTACAATAACGGTCGGATACATATAAACAATTTACGCACCAAATTTCGTGACCGAAGATCCCATAGATTTCTCAGGACAAATTTAGCGCAAAAAAGTGTGTCTCGAGTTTGCCCCGTCATAACGATATTTGGATATTTACGATATTTGGATAGTTATCGAAATCGAAAATTTATTGAAAATATAATTGAATAATTTGAAAACTATGTTATAATTTGAAAAAAAAAAAAATAAATAAATAAATAGAATAAAAAAATAAAATAATAAAATCTGGAGTGACTCAAATCGACTTTCCGAACATTGAGTAATTAACGGTTTTGTAGATAAAGTAAAGTAAGAGAAGTTGTTAAATAAACAAAAGAGAAAGTTATAACAGACTATTTGAGTATTTTTCTCAATATAGTGCACGATGTTTAATTTAATGCTATTGTACATTGCGCCCATACATCATAATGATAAAGAGTTTTATGTTGTGTCCCTGTAAAAAGCTTTAAATTTTAGATTCACCAAAATGCTTATAGTTAGTGCAACAGTGACTTATATGTAATATTTATATAAATTTTCAGCTTCATCGAATGAGGTATTCAGATGCTATCGCACTTTAAAGATTGAGCCTACATGCCACAATGATAAAGAAATTTACATTGTGTCCCTGTAAAAAGACCCATAAGTGCTAGATTCTCTAAATTTCATAAAGTTCATGTGACGAGACCTATAATATGTATATATATTTTCAGTTCATTTGAATAAGATGTTTAGTCGCTGTCACACATTAAATAATTTGAGCCAATAGACCCTAATAATAAACAATATTTATTTGTGTCCCTGTAAAACTCTGTAAATGCTAGAGTCACCGAAATCTATACAGTTTGTGTGATGGTAACCTAAAATATGTATATAAATTTTCAATTCAAACTAATAAGTAATTTTGATGCTATCACACTTTAAATAATTTCACCCCATAGACCATAATGATACGGAATTAATTGATGTGTCCCTGTAAAAATAACTATAAGTGTTACATTCACCAAAACCTATACAGAGCGTGAACCTGTGACCTACAACATATGTATAAATTTTTTGCTCCTTTTAATAAGGCGTTTAGACGCTATCGCACTTTAAAAAATTTGGTCCCATAGGCCGTAATGATAAAGATAATTTTTTTCTGTCCCTGTAAAAAAACTACAAGTGCTTGATTCCCCAAAATCAATAGGGTTTGTGCTACGGGTGTCTTACAACATATATACCAACTTTCAGATCATTCGAGCAAAGCGTTTAGACGTTAGCGTGTTCACTCACACACATACAAACACACACACACACACACACACACACACACACATGCATATGCACACACATATATACATCATCGTAAAAATAGTGAAAACGGACTCAGGAGACCTCAAAACGTATAGAAATATTAAAGTCTGAAATTCGGATTTTTGACATGGTTACAATGCTTTCCTTACATATGTATGTTCGGAAAGTAAAAAACTAATAGTCCTCTGTACTAAACTAAATTCTGCTTTTAACAGATTTTTTTTTTTTTTTTTTTTTTTTTTTTTTAAGAAAAAGAAAAGAAAATCAATAATAATCAGTTTCGAAAAGGACAGTATCGAAAAAGGTTTTTGTAAATAATTTTGAATTATGAAACAAAAAACGCGCGTGCAAAATGAAATAAAAAATAAAATAAAATTTATAAATGGACAGTCTTGAAGCTCGTGGACTCAGTTCAATGATATAATAAGAAAAAAATGAGGACATTAGTCTAATGAGATTATTATTATAAAAGTAGTTGTAATTCTAGCACATTTATGATTCTTTGAATAAGTAATGGAGCTTTATGAATTTTAAAATAAATTTTCCTTTAGGATGTTTGCTTATATGGTTTGGTTATTTATTTTATTTATTTATATATTTAATTATTTGTATCTTTATACACACGTGCATGCTAACTTCTTCTGATAAGAGGAATTGCAGTCATTCTTCAATGTAATACAAGATATCATAAATTCAGATATGACCGGGATGGTTCCGAAGGTATGACGAAACCCAAGAGGTCCGTTGTCCCTCCCATATGTACCATATCTAAACCCAATAGAGAATCTTTAAAATCATCTTGATTATCAGGTTCCGATTATAGTTATTCCATTATATATATCGCCACAAAGTTCGGAAGTACGGTCGGTAACAAAAGTGTCCGAACACTAGCAAAAATTCCTATGTAAAAAAAAAGTACACTTCATACGATTTTGTTAAATAAATCCTTGTCGAATCCTGTTCTTAGTCAGTCTAAAAACATGCTTCGATAAGGATTTATTTTACAAAACCGTATGAAGTGTACTTTTTTAACATAGGAATTTTTGCTAGCGTTCGGACACTTTTGTTACCGACTGTACTGTAGTATGCACAGTTCCAAAATATCGTGATAAATATACAAAATCTTATTCACATATTTCAAAGCCGCCTATCTGCCATCCGTAATGCAGATTGCTGTTGCTGTTGCTGTTGTTGTTAACAGCTTGCCGTAATAATGTGATTCGATCCCCAATAGTTCCTATGTAAATTTTGCATGTGTAATATTATTGTTATTAATGTTGCAAATAGAATTTAATAGATATTTAAAAATAACCTTTCGATTAAATTAAATGCAATACCTATCGTAATTGGCAGCCAAACTCTATATTTTTCTATGGATACTCTTTTTAAAAACAAAGAAATTAATCATTATCGACATTTTTTTTATTGTGTTTCACATTAAAGGAAAAAAAAAAAACACAATCGCTCAGTTAATTGTTATTACCCAAAAAGTGATTTTAAATACTCTTAGTATTTCTTTATTTAGCTAAAGTGTACGAAAACTGATCTAAATGCATTTTTCGTATTTCATAGCTCCAAAATCTATATAATATTTCTCTAACGTGGACCAGTTTCGATTAATTTTTGTAGAAATTATACGATAGTGATTTTATAAAATGCCCTAGAATAAAAAATAATATATGAGCAATATTTAAGTACGTGGACTCAGTTCAGTTATCTAATTTTAAAAAATTACGACATTTATTTGATGATATCCTTTTATAAAAATAATCTATTTTTAAAAGTTGTATCTTTACAATCTTTGCAAGCGTCATTTTAAACCTAGCAATACTTTAAAAGTGTAAACAAAATATGAATTGTGTCATAAATTGACTGAAAAACGCAATAATAAAAAGTAAATCAAAACAGGTACTAAGTTTTTTTTTTTTTTTTTTTTTTTTAACAAAAAAATATGCCAGAATGAATCAATTAAAAGACATCGCCAACATGGCGGCAAAAATTGAAAAATCGCCATAGGGGTCGTATACTAAAACTGTCCTTCGTGAGGAAGTATGAAAACTGGATCGTCAAACATGAATTTTATTTTAAAACTTTTCTTTGAATGATCTGGTTTAATTATCATTAGCGTTTCATCCCACAAAAACTGGTAATAATTTAGCTTCTGGTGAATTAAAAATTAAATTGGGTGGTGAAAATGGTACAAGAGTTATAAGTTTCAAATGTTAAAAGTAAATAAAAAAATAAATAAAATGCAAAAATTTCGCATGCGTTTGCTAGTAAAGTAAAAAATCTATTAAAAAAAAAAAAAAAAAAAAAAAAAAACTAGTTTTAGAAAAGAAGAACTAATTTAACGATTGTGTATTTGTGAAAGAGAACACAATCTTCAGTAATATACATTAGGTAATAGCGGATTTCGCTACCATATTTCCCCTTAAATTAGTACAGAATTTGTTAACACGAGGTTCTGTTCCTTTAATAAATATGCTTTTATTTTCTTGACATTAAAGCGATATTAGTACAGTGATCAAAATATTTCTTATTTCTACTAACAGTAAATATCTCGAAACTTTATTTTCCCTAGATTCTTTTGAATTTTTTCCCCTTTAAGTCAAATAACTTGCTATGTTTCCCGAAACATTCTTTCCAAAAATTACTTTTGTGTTTCATATAATTTGATTTGAAAGGTATTACAGTTCTGCATACAAATGAACATTCAAGTGTCGAATGGGCATCAAGTAATCTTCTAAATTTCATTAATCAATAATTAATCACTCTTTCTCGTTAGCTTTCGAAATACAAAAGCTGTCAAGTTCATGCGTGATTCAAAAACACCCTGTTAACAACGCATTAATCATATTCCTTTATGAAATTCACGCTGTCACAATTTCAGCTTTAATCCTAACAAATGAATAAACAAGTACTTTTCGTTGAATACGAAACCCTCTTCGTTTACCACGTTATTAGTTCCAATCAATTCTCGTGAAAAGTTCGACTGTTTATTTGACAGCAATTAATTACAAGTTATTGTATGAAAAGATTTTTAATTAATATAATTTATTAATTAAATAATGCGTAACTTAAAGCTCATAGAGTCTTGATTAATGCATGGATCTTAAAGCGGAATTTTCTTTATCAAAATAACAATGATACATAGCTAAACTTTTTATAACGATAGAATTTCATGTTTCTTTTTGATTGAATTTACGTTCAGTTAACTGCGACTAGAGAAAGTAAAGAATTCCGTAATTTAAATTAACAAGCACAGCATGGGTGTATAAAACTACACGGATATAATTTTCCTTGGAATTTAATAAAGCCTGAAACTCTAATTAATGCACGAGACGTAATTATAATTATTTATTTCATTACATTTCCAGGGATGGAACACGGGCGCAGAATTCATACCGGAATCCGTTTAAGAAATTTTTCTGCTTATAATATCGTTGTTTTAAGAAGTAGAAAATTTTCTTACATCGATAGTGCATTTCATAAGTAGAAAATTTAAGAAGTAGAAGAAGTAGTGCATTTAAGAAGTAGAAAATTTTCTTACATCGATCATCCCTGCATTTCATATAATAAATTAAAATAAAATGGAAAAAACTCTATAATTATATATGTAAATTTGCATAAATGAAATATTGATTTTTGAAAACACTTATATGAATCAAATCTATCACTAAATTAATTTTAACATTTTATTTAGAATATCATAATATATAATTTCATAATATCAAATTAGGCACTAAGTATTTTTTTGAGCATTAACTTTGCATAAACGTAAATGCCAAAGTGTTGTAACATGCAATATTAAAAATTATTATTTTTATATGGGATGGGAAATTACCGCCCTTTTTGCTACCACTATTTTCATATCATAATATGTATCCTATTTAATCCCGACACATTACTATAAAAATACCATAAAGACTTCGGCATGGAATTAGTGATGGAAAACAATGGAGGAAAGTTCTCACCCAAGATTTTACCATGTTTTTATTAAATTTGATTTTTGTTTGTTTGTTTGTTTGTCCAGTTGAAATCTTGCAATCGATTTTTAACTAACTTCCTGCCTAGCTAGATATTTGAAACTTTCAGAATAGCTCAGAATACGGTGACAATACACATTTTTAATACTTTTAGCCAACAATTTCGGGTCCCTGCTGCCTCGGTAGCGTTTATATGATTCAACAGCAAATTTATTTGACTAACGTCCCGACTAGCTAGACTTTTGAAACTTTCAGAATAGATCAGAACACGGTGACAAAGCATTTTTTAAATACTTTTAGCTAATTGTTTCGGGTCCCCGCTTCCTTCGGTAACGTATATATGATTCAACAGGAAATTTATTTAACTAACTTCTCGACTAGCTAGACATTTAAAATTTTAGACTAGCTCAAGACTAACAATGCATTTTTTAAATACTTTTAGCCAATTGTTTCGGGTTCCCGCTTCCTTCGGTAGCGTTTATTTGAATCAACAATCTTTTAACCTCCCGACTAGCTAGACATTTGAAACTTTCAGAATAGCTCAGAACACGGTGACAATGACATTTTTTAATACCTATAGCCAATTGCTTCGGATACCCACTGCCTTTGGTGGCGTTTATATGATTCAACAATCATATAACTTACCGACTAGCTAGACATTTGGAACTTTCAGAATATCTCAGAACATGGTGACAATGCATGTTTTTATACTTTTAGCCAATTATTTCGGGTCATCGCTGGCTTCGGTAGCGTTTATATGATTCAACAGAAAATTTAAAAACATGGTATATAAAAAATTCTTTTTATCTTGTAATTATTATTCATTTTTTTTTCCCGAAACATATCTTATACTATTAAGTGAGCAATATTTGTATATTTCACTGTTCTCGAAAACGGTAGCTTGGACAGTCACGAGATTTAACACAAAGGTGCCCCCCAAAGGGTCATTGTACACATCAATGTCAGATTTTCGAATTTTTGATTAGTTTTTTCTTAATTAATTAAAATGTGAAAATAATAACCTTCTAATTTCTGATAAATAAGCCATTTAAATTTTAACATTTTATCCATAATTTAATTGTTGCCAATTTTTTTTTCGACATAATAATAATAATTAAAAAAAAAAAAAAAAAAAAAAAAAAAAAACGTACATTTATTTAAAATGAGGAAAATAAATCAGAAAGATTAGAAAATAAATTAGAAATATCCGTCGCATCGTTACAAATAAGATACCAAATGAAAGGGAAATTTTTTGTAAATCCGATGGATTAAACAGCTTATCAATCGGACAATTAGATTTCTTAAAATTAACTAAAGTATGAATTTTAGGTGGCAACAGCAGAAGATTGTATGGAAACCGTTAGGAGAAAAAGAAAATGAAAAATCTTCTTCACATTAAGTCACATGATTTTTAAGTGGGATTAAAAATTGCAGTTTTCAAATTCTTTTAAATTTTCTCTCACGAACACAAAAATATAATATACAGCCTGTACCCCACAAGACCAAATTGCATTTCAAATTTCATCAATTATTTTGGTTAATAAACACAAGTTATTATTTCTTTTTTTCAAATTAAGTTTTATTCTATCTTCGAAAAGATTTATGTGATCATAGATATAATATTATATCTATGATAGATATAATAATATCTATAATATATATCATATATATAATAATATATCTATCATCCCCATATTATCGTGCAAAAATTTTTGATGCCGAAAAAAAAGGTTTGGAATCAGCCATTAAGTGGTATTGAAGGAAAAAAGGAAAAAAAGAAGAATGAATTTGAAACTATATCTGGAGCTTTTCATTCACCTTTAGTAAATAAATTATTCATGAATTTTATTCGCTAAAACATTCGTGTGTATTCCCGTGTGTATTCACTCGGGGAAAGACTGCAATATTTTGGTAAAATCGCCGTCTTTTCCCGAGTGAAAAGGAATCACTTTTTCCTCCCCAATGATCAATCTATATATTATTACTATATCTATGTATGTGATACGATACATTAATAATTTGGGTTTTTTAAGTTTTTTTAAATAGATTATTTAAACTCTATGAACCATATTTTTATTTTATCAGTTTCTTTAACAGATCCTGCTGGGCGATTTTTTTAATTTTGGTGTTGAAGTACACCGAACGTTTTTCGACAAGAAATTTAATATAGCAACAGCCATTTTAATCTAAGTAGCGCATCAAATATATAAAAACATAAATGATTTATTTTTACACAAAATTTACAGAACAAATGCAGTTTTAAAGATAGGAAATTTATTTCAACAAGCACTATTTTAAACCTAAAAACCATTAAAAATATAAGCAGAATATAAAGGATTCTTATGTATAAACAAAAAAGAGTCTGATAAAATTATTAGCAAAATAGTCTTCCCCTTTTCATACAAAAAAAAAAAAAAAAAAAAAAAAAAAATCCATCTCTAATATGGCGACAAAAATTCAAAAGCCGCCAATGGAGCGACATAATAAAGTTGTGTAACACGATAATGTTTACCTATTTATTTATTTTTTTATATAATAATCACTATGCTAATTTATCATGCAAACAAATGAGCCTCTGTGTGTTACTGCACTTGCACGCTGTCGAACCGAAATATTTGAAAAATTCAAATTAATATTTAAATAAATAAATAAAAATATGTTTAATGGGAAATATATATAACCATAAAAAGATTAGTTGTCTAAAATACGGCAAAAATAGCGCTCATAGCATATTGTTACAAGGGATTAAGTCTTATTGTTACAATGGATTAAGTCTAAAATGGTGACAAAAATTCAAAAGCTGCCAAAGAGAACTATATTAAGGCTGTACTATCAGGTTTACAACCGATGAATTATATATAAACACAAAAAATTAATTGTCTCATGCGTCTAATTATGTTGTCTAAACCCAGTTACATTTGAGTCCAGTCCGAGTTACATGTGAACAACACGTATAGTGTTGTTCACATGTAACTGGGATTCAAATATAAAAGGGAAACTCCAATTTTTTCGATACTATCTATTTCGAAACTGTTATATAATAAGCATCTAATTGGAAGCTCATTGGCAAACTATTGTCGCAGGTGATAGGGACAAGCGCCCGAGTTGCAGTGGATGACCAAATCGCTGTCGAATGCAGCAGGGACCTGGAGCGAGCTTTTGAACAATTTCAGTAATTTATTTTATTTTATTTTTATAAAGCTTTATAGAAAAGAGTTTTCTTTAAATTTAGTGGCCAGCGAAGCGGGCAAAGCCTGCTAGTATTTGATTAAATGAAAAAAAAAAAAAAAAAATGTTTGTTTTACAGTACCTGGCCAAATTATTAGACCAAAGAAAATATTTAAAGATTTTTGAAATTGGAAGTTTATTATACCTGACCTGCTCAAAATTATTATTATTTAATTAGTGTTACCTTAAGCTTATTTCAGTACCTTTATTATAGAAACATTTTCAAGCTGGCAACACAAGACAGTTAGTTATTATTCTGTGATACAGTGGCATAGGTATAAACTTGCATTATAACGTAAAATTTGCTCTGCTTGTTTATTTTGGATTGAAGCCAATATTTTGCTGCAAAAAGTAAGTTTTGAATTGTTATTAATATCGTGTGGGATATTTAACATTTTTTTTTTCATTTATTACAATAAAAAGTTTTTGCTCCTTTATTTTAGATGGGAAGAAAGGCTGACCTTTCACAATAGAGAGTAGGGCAGGTTTATGGTCTACTGAAGGCCACTAAACTGACCCAAAATCAAATTGCAGCAAAGGTAGAAGTATCCAGAAGTTCAGTAAAAAATATTAAAAAGAAAATGGTCTTAAACATAAGTTTGGATCCATCACGGAAGAATAATAGTGACGATCTCGCATTACGACTCCGAGGACGGATCGAAAAATACGAGACATTTGTATAAATAACAGAAAGAAACTGCTACGCATGTTGATGAAAGAAGTTCAAAATAAAGGCATTAATATATCAGAAAGAACTTTGAGACGTCGCTTGGCAGAAAATAAACTCATTGCCGTGAAACCGGCTCGCAAGCAAAGGCTTACATCAGAAATGATGAAAAAACGCTTAGAGTGGGCAAAAAAGTACAAAAATTGGACAATAGAAGACTGGAAAAAGATATATAGCTATTTATCTTGATCAACGATATATTGGCATTTATAATGAATGTAAAGAAATTAAATAAAAAGCAATTTTGTTTAATCTTCAGGTTTGCTTCTCTGATGAATCGGTTTTTCATGATTTAACCGAAAAAACCAAATTCGTTCGGCGGCGTCCAAACGAGAAATACAAGTCAGAGTGTATTGTTCCCACCATCAAACATCCTCCATCAGTCATGGTGTGGTCTGTCATATCAGGAAAAGGTTCTGGTCTTCTCTATGCGGTCAAAAATACAATGAAACCAGATCAATACCTGAAAGTCTTACAAACCAGGCTCATGCCACAAATGCAAGAATGGTTTCCTGGAGACGTGGAACCAGTCTTCACGAATAATGGTGCTCCATACCATAAAGCTAAAAGTGTACTGAAGTATTTAGAGCGAAAAAAACTCAAAGTTCTTGATTAGCCTGGCAAATCGCCTGATATGAACCCTATTAAAAATGGTTGGGAGTTGCTGAAAAAAGAAATGTATAAGAAAAATATAACAAATAAGGTAGAGTAGCTGGAGTCTTTAACATACTAGTGGAATCATAATAAGCCATTCAAGAAACCATCCAAGCATGCATAGAAAGTATGCCTCGTCGTGTTAAAGCCCTTTTAGTTGCCAAAGGTGGCCTTACGAAATATTGATTTTTCTGTTAAATTTAATTTACTAATTTTTTTCTTTCTTCAATAAGTATTGTACTGTAACATTTTTCTGTCATTGTATTTCTTAATGTATATGTTTTTGAAATATAAATGAAGAAAATATCTTTTTTTAATAAAATACTTCATTAATAAGGTTTTAAACATAAAAAAATGTATAAGTTGTCATTGGCCTAATAATTTGGCCAGTTACTGTCGAATCAACGCATATAATTTGTATACAGTGTTTCGAGCTTAATACCTATGTATAATGTACGTTATTCTTTATTGGATACCTTCCTTTTATAGAATTTTATTGTATAAAAATAATCTTTTAATATACGCACGGGTCTTTGGAATTACTATCATTAAAAAAAATTATTTTCGTACTTACACACTTACAGTTACTTATAATTATTTTTTAATTATTTTAAAATGCCTGAGATATCATCAAAGTACTTCAGGCTATATAGTGTAAGAACGTTTAATGTAATATACTTAATGTTTCATATAATAAGACTTATAAATTGTTTATTCCAATTTAAATACTAGAAGCTTTATTAGTAAATAATATAAGTGAAAAACAACAGACAATTAAATAAAAAAGAAAAAGAAATATACAATTGTTTAGAATATATATTTCTTAGAATGAACATAGTTTTGTAATATTTTAAACAAAGACATATATTAATATGTCCTATTTCTAAACTGTTTTCCCTTTTCTTTAATGTCTTATTTTCAGAATTCAGCTTTTTTTTTTTTTTTTTTTTTTTTTTTCCCTGTTACAGACATTATGTAATTCCAAAAAAAAAGTGGGTAATTTTTCTGATAACAATAAAGTGCTTATGCATATTAATAAAACGTGACGAATTTTTCTGCACCAATTAATTTACAAGAGAACGAAACGTTGCTAAAAATATACACTCATTTCAAAGTGATTTTTTTTTCCCTTTACATATCTAAAAGCTGGAAGTTCTTTTCAAAATCTCTGTGATAAAAAGCTTTCTTGCGAAATATGATGCGTGATAACAAAAGGAACAAGCTCGTTTACGCCCTAAAAACATAAAGCAAATGAGCAGACAGTTACTTAAAAGGAAGAAAAAAAAACATTAATCTAAACGTTTTTAGAATTCTCCCTCTTGGATTTATGTAAAATAGACAGAAAAAAAAAGTAAGTTTCAAAAGAACGAAATTACTCTATGAATGTCTATCAAAAATATTCAAGCATAAGGGAACCTTTGAAAAATGGTACTTAATTCAGGCATTTATTTTGATTTTCCATATTTCACTTCTGGGAGGAAAAAATAAGTTTTACCTTCAAATAACAGATTTATTTATTTATTTTTTTTTTTTTATTTAATGTGTGTGTAGGTAGTGTTTTCTAAACATGTACGAAAATCTCTAAAAATATTTCAAATATATTAATAATATAACTCCATCTCTATAAATGTATAAACAAATATTTTTTACCTTTTATTTAGAGTATGTAAAATAATATTATGTTGAGAAAAAAACAAGTAAATAGTGTTATATGTTATTTTGCTTGTAAAAATATAGCTGAAAATATTTTAATTTATTTCGGAGTACTTTTAATCCCACCTTTATTTCGCACCACTTTATTTATAGAAAAATTGTCTCCAATATATAGCTTCGATAAAATACGACAAAATTACTTTTAAAAAATAAGTTGTATGTTTTTAAGTTGGGGCTAAAAATACTCCGGAATAAATAAAAATATTGGAAGCTATGGTAAACATTTCAAAACATAATAGTAAATCCTACTTATTTTTACCCGAGTTAATATTTTATACGTGCATATCCTGGGTTATCAGAAACAGCTACCACAATATTCATAAAAGTTTTGGTTTAAGGGTGTTTTAAGTTGAAAAACCAAATAGACATACCGTCATTTTCATGAAAATTTGCTTTTGCCGGTAGCCAGCAATGTGATTCAATGGTTTTCAAAACGAAACTATAAAAATAAGACCCATGTGCAAAAGCAAGAGAATCAAGAAACAATAATTTATTTTAAGAGCTTCTATATTAATGTCTAGCAGGCTACGCCCGCTTCGCTGGTCACTATATTTAAATGAATTTTCAAAAGAATTGGATCAGTGTTTATTTTTTACATCACATTATTAAAAAAAAAAAAAAAAAAAAAAAAAAAGAAAGAAAGAAATCGCTTTAGACCTTGCTTCAGGTACCCGCAGCTTACGCAGCTCTGTTTTCCGCTCGTACTGCATCGGGTCCAGGTTTCCATTGTCTGCAGAAAGATTTTTCCCAGGCACTTCAATCTTGGTATTTATCGACGACATGTGGACCATCTGTTATTTATGAATTACGATTTTAAAGATGACTGTATCTCAGTAACTATTATATGTTTTAGTATTTGAACCAAGTGTTTTATAGCCCCCATTATTTACACTATATTTCGATTCGATATCGAACAGTATTTAAAAAAAAAATAAAATAGAAAGTAGATTTTCTTTTAAAATGAAATAATACATGGAAAAAAAAATATTCAGTTTCATCCTTTCTAATATATACTACCATTTCCCGACCCCACCCCCCAATAAATAATATATATATATATATATATATATAAAGGATTTTTATTTTAAAGGTATTAATTTACAATCTATATAAATAAAAAGAAGTGTGTGTGTGCGTGTGTGTATATGTGTGTCTGTCTGCGCTCTGGTGCTCCCACTACTGATCGCAGAGCTTCCAAATTTAGCATATAGGTAGCTGGAACCGTTCAGGTGTGCACCCCATAGAGATTTTTTCGAATTTCGAAATTGAATTTTTTAAATTAATGTTTTTTCGATTTTAAATATTGGCTTCTTTGTTTTATTTTTCATAGATTTATTATTTTACTGTCATCGTCTGCGTATCTTAGTAACGGCTATTACGCTACTTATTTTATATTTAATACATTTATTTAAAGTCAAAGTTTTTTTTCTTCTTTAAGTTATTTTATTTATTCAAACTACAATGGTAAAGCAGTAGAAAAAATTAAGATGTATAATTTTTATAGTATGACAACCTTTTTTTTTTTTTTTTTTTTTTTTTTTTTAATTAATTCCTTTAAAAGATTTTTTTTATTTATAGCAATTATGGGAAAAAATGGTAGTATATAGTAGATAGGACTAAACTGATTAAAATTTATTTGTTTCTCATGTATTTAATTCATTTTAAATGAAAACCTACTTTTTATTTTATTTCGTTATACTGGTCGGAATCAAATTGCAATACAGTGTAAATAGCGGGGACTATAAAATACATGGTTCAAAAACTAAAATATTTAATAGATGCTGAGAAACAGTCATTTTAAAATCGTAGGTCGTAAATAATAGCAGATCCACCTGTCATCACTAAATATCCATATTGAATTGCCCAGAAAAGAACTTTCTGCACACAGTGGAAATCTTAATCCGGTGCAGTGCGGGTAGAAAAATAGCTACCGTAGGCAGCGACGACCCAAAACGAGGTTTAGAGCGACTTCAATGTATTATTTATTTATTTATTTATTTACTAGCAGGCTACGCCCGCTTCGCTGGTCAGTATATTTAAATGAATTTTCGAAAGAATTGAAATTAATATTGATTTTTTTTTACACTACGTTATAGAAAAAAAAACTTTAAAAAAAGGGGGGGGGGAGAAACTGAAATTGCTCCAAACCTTGCTTCGGGTACCCGCTGTCTATGGCAGCTCTTTTCCTGCCCGCACTGCATCAGATCTAGGTTTCCCATGCCTGCAGAAAGATCTTTCCCGGGCACTTCAATCTGGATATTTATCGACGACAGGGGGAATCTGCTACTATTTAAGAACTACGATTTTAAAGATGACTGTATCTCAGCATCTATTAAATATTTTAGTTTTGAACCATGTATTTTATAACCCATGCTATTTACACTATATTACGATTTGATTCCGACCAATGTAATTAAAGAAAATAAAATAAAAAGTAGATTAATAAATGAATATATATATATATATACAAATAAATTTTAATCCTTTTTACTATGTATATACTACAATTTTTCCCGATAAATACTGTAAATAATAAAAAAAAAAATAATGAATAAAAGTTTTTTCTTTTAAAGGAAATAATTAAAAAATGAAAAATAGGAAGTTGTTCTATTATAAAAAAAATAAACATAACAGTTATAAATACGTTTTTAAATTTAAAACAAATTTTACTTAATTTTTTCTACTGCATTACGATTTTATTTTCAATAAATATAACAAATTAAGAAAAAAAAAATCGCCTTCAAATGAATGTATGAAATAAAAATAAGTTGCGTAATAACCGTTGCTAAGATACGCAGACGATTGAAGCAAAAGAATAAATCTATGAAAAATGAAACAAAGAAGCAAATATTTAAAATCGGAAAAACATTAATTTAAAAAATTTAAATTCGAAATTCGAAAACATCTCGATAATGTGAACACCTGCAGGGTCCCAGGTACCTATATGCCAAAATCTAAAATGTTTAATTTTTTCTACTGTATGTGTATAACTATTTGATTTCAATAAATATAATAAAAATAATTTCTTCCTCAAATGAATTTAAATAAATAAATAGTTTAATAGCCGTTGCTAAGATACGCAGACTTTTGAAACGAAATAAATTTCTGAAAAATGAAACATTGAAGCCAATATTTAAAATCGAAAAAACATTAATTTAAAAAATTCAAATTCGAAATTCGAAAAAATCTCGATGAGGTGCACACATGCATGGTCCCAGGTACCTATATGCCAAATTTGGAAGCTCTGCGATCAATAGTCTGAGCACCAGAGCGCAGACACACACACAGACACACACAGATACACAGACACTTCTCTTTATTTATATAGACTAGCAGGCTACGCCCGCTTCGCTGGTCACTATATTTAAATGAATTTTAGAAAGAATTATCAATATTTATATTTTTACACCACATTATACACAAAAACTAAAAAAAAAAAGTAACTAAAATTGCTTCAAACCTCGCTTGGGGTACTCGCTGTCTACGGCAGCTCTTTTCCCTCCCGCACTGCATCAGGTCTAGGTTTCCCATGCCTGCAGAAAGATCTTTCCCAGGCACTTTAATCTGGATATTTATCGACGACAGGAAAGATCTGCTACTATTTAAGAACTACGATTTTAAAGATGACTGTATCTCAGCATCTATTAAATATTTTAGTTTTGAACCATGTATTTTATAGCCCATGCTATTTACACTATATTACGATTTGATTTCGACCAATGTAATAAAATAAATAAAAATAAAAAGTAGATTAAAATACATATATATATATAAACAAATAAATTTTAATCAATTTAATCCTTTTTGCTATGTATGTACTTCCATTTTTCCCGATAAATACTGTAAATAATAATTAAAAAAAAAAAAAAAGTTTTTTCTTTTAAAAGAATTAACTAAAAAATGAAAAATAAGAAGTTGGTCTACTATAAAAACTTAAACGTAACTGTTATAAAAACGTTTTTAAAATTAAAACTATTAATTACACTTAATTTTTTCTACTGCATTACAATTTTGTTTCCAATAAAAAAAAAAAAAAAAAAAAAAAAAAAAATCGCCTTTAAATGAATGTATTAAATAAAAATAAGTTAGCGTAATAGCCGTTGCTAAGATACGCAGACGATTGAAGCAAAATATTAAATTTATGAAAAATGAAACAAAGAAGCCAATATTTAAAATCGGAAAAACATTAATTTAATAAATTCAAATTCGAAATTCGAAAAAATCTCGATTAGGTGCACACTTGCAGGGACCCAGGTACCTATATGCCAAAATCTAAAAATTTAATATGTTTAATTTTTTCTACTGTATGTGTATAACTATTTGATTTCAATAAATATAATAAAAAAGATTTCTTCCTCAAATGAATTCAAATAAATAAATAGTTTAATAGCCGTTGTTAAGATACGCAGACTTTTGAAACGAAACAAATTTCTGAAAAATGAAACATTGAAGCCAATATTTAAATTCGAAAAAACATTAATTTAAAAAATTCAAATTCGAAATTCGAAAAAGTCTCGATGAGGTGCACACCTATATGCCAAATTTGGAGGCTCTGCGATTAGTAGTGTGAGCACCAGAGCGCAGATACACACACCGACACACACACATACACACAGACACTTCTCTTTATTTATATAGATTACTAGCAGGCTATGCCCGCTTCGCTGGTCACTATTTTTAAATGAATCATTATAATTAGTGAATTCTCAAAATTGCATTAATTTTTATCATGTGAAAAAGGAAAAAAAAAACTCTGATGGGGAAAAATGTCGTACCGGGTCCCCACTGCCTTCAGCAGCGTAGACCCGTGCGTGATGCGCACGCGCGAATGCATACATATGAGCGCCCTAATAATTTTACAAATTCGAAAATATCCGCAATCGATTTGTAAGTATCAAAAACCTCTATGCACCAGTTTTGAACGATCTATCTCTATCTTTATTTTTTTGTCCTACCGCTTCCTCCCCCTTCCCGCCCCTCCCAATAATTTTAAAAATTCAAAAATATCTGCAATCGATTTGTAGGTATCGAAAACCTCGATGTACCAATTTTGAATGATCTAACTCTATTTTTTTTTTTTTTGCTCCTCTGTCCCCCCCCCTTTCCGTCCCTTCTAATAACTTTACACTTTCGAAAATATCCCCATTCGATTTGCAGGCCTCTAAAACATGTTTGTATCAATGTTGAACGGCCTAACTGTATTTCTATTTGTTTTTGCCCATAGCCCCCCCCCCCTTACCGCCCCCCTAATAATTTTACAAATTCGAAAATATCCGCAATCGATTTGTAAGTATCGAAAACCTCTATATACATATTTTGAACGATCTAACTGTATTCTTATTTTTTTGCCCCCTCTCCCCTCCCCTCTTCTCGCCCCTCCTAATAACTTTACACTTTCGAAAATATCCCCATTCCAGTTGCAGGCCTTTAAAACCTGTTTGTATCAATGTTGAACGGCCTAACTGTATTTCTATTTGTTTTTGCCAATAGCCCCCCTTACCGCCCTACCCCCTTCCCGCCCCTCCTAATAATTTTACAAATTCAAAAATATCCGCAATCGATTTGTAAGTATCGAAAACCTCTATGTACCAATTTTGAACGATCTGACACTATTTTTATTTTTTTGCCCCCCTCCCCTCCCCCTTCTTGCCCCTCCTAATAACTTTACACAATCGAAAATATCCCCATTCGACTTGCAGGCCTCTTAAACATATCTGTACCAATTTTGAACGGTCTAACTGTATTTCTATTTGTTTTTGTCCCATAGCCCCCCTTACCGCCCCACCCCCCCACCCGCCCGTCCTAATAATTTTACAAATTCAAAAATATCCGCAATCGATTTGCAAGTATCGAAAACCTCTACGTACTAATTTTGAACGATCTGACACTATTTTTATTTTTTTGCCCCCCTCCCCTCCCCTCCCCTTACCCCTTCTTGCCCCTCCTAATAACTTTACACAATCGAAAATATCCCCATTCGACTTGCAGGCCTTTAAAACCTATCTATACCAATTTTGAACGGCCTAACTGTACTTCTATTTGTTTTTGCTCCATAGCCCCCCCCCTTGCTGCCCCCCCCCTGGGGGCTGAATTTCTAAAATTCCAGAAATTGGTTTTTAGATAGTTGCATCAGCTATATTTTTGCAAAAATTTCACGTATATCTATTTTTTTTGTTTGAGATATATAGGATTATGCGAAATCACGTTTTACGCATGTGAAATCACGTTTTGCCCCCCCGCCCCCCTTGGGGACCGAATTTCAAAAATTCCAGAAACCGATTTTTAGACATTTGTATTAGCTATATTTTAAAGCAAAAATTTTACGGATATCTGTTTTTTTTTGTTTGATATATGAAGGATTTTGTGAAATTACGTTCTGCCCCCCCTTTCCCCCTTGGGGGGCAAATTTTGTAAAATTGCTTGCAGCGTTGTCTTTCTTGGGTCGTAAACATTAACCGTGCCAAATTTGGTCCTGCTCGGTGAAACGGCCTAGGATTCTATAGCGGACACACACACACACAGAGAGACACACACAGACTCTTCTCTTTTATATATATAGATTATTATTATTATTATTATTATTATTAGTTTTATTATTATTATTAGTTTTTATTTGTAATGTGATGTAACGAAATAAATACTAATCCAATTCCTTTGAAAATTCATTTAAATATAGTGACCAGCGATGCGGGCGTTGCCTGCTAGTCACTAATATAGAAGCTTTAAAAACAAATTATTGTTTCTTGATTCTCTTGCTTTTGCACATGGGTCTTATTCTTATAGTTTCATATAGTTATTAAAAAGTTGTTATACTGTAAAAATTATACATAAACATAACATTTTATTTCTATTGCATTACCATTTGATTTTCAATAAATATAATAAATTAAAGATTTCACTTTCAAATGAATACATTAAATGAAAAATAAATTGCATAATAGCCGTTGCTAAGATACGCAGACGATTACAGTAAAAGAATAAATCTATGAAAAATGAAACAAAGCAGCCAATATTTAAAAAAAAAAAAAAAAAAAAAAAAAAAAACATTAATTTAAAGAAATCAAATTCGAAAAAAAAAAACTGCTTAAGGTGTACACCTGCAAGGTCCCAGGCACCTATACGCCAAATTTGGAAGCTCTGCGATCAGTAGTGTGAGCACCAGAGCGCAAACACCCAGACGCTTCTCTTTATTTATATAGACTAACAGGCTTTGCCCGCTTCGCTAGTCACTCAACACGAAAATTAAAAAAATCGACCAGGAGGATCTATTAATGAAACTAACAAAATAAAGATATGGTTCGTAGAATTTTAAAAAACGCTACGCAGTCAAATATGACGTCATAGGCAGTTTATTTATTATTTATTTATTTATTTTTTACTAACAACTTGATAGTAAAAATATAAAAAACAATAGTTAAAAAGAAAAATAAAATAAAAAACAACATATATTATTATAAAATATATTAGCACTTTATCTGCGTGTGTAAAATTTTTAAAGAGGTTATGACGTCAACTTTTGGGAGATGAATAATATAAGTTTTTATTGTTCACGTTTCAGTAAATATACTTTTTTTTTTTTTGGCAACAATTAAATTATGGATAAAATTTAGATGGCTAATTCATCAGAAATTAGAAGGGTATTATTTTCATATTTTAATTAATAAAAAAAAATCTAATCAAAAATTTGAAAATCCGGCTTCGAGGTGCATCAAAACAGGTCATAACGAATTATCATGCAAATCTGTGTAGCTCTGAGATCAGCCGTTTCTCCTAAAATGCTCCGGACATACATACACAATGACACACACACACACAAACAAACATCTTATTTTATTATATATATAGATTATTCATAATAGCTTAGTATATACACATATTTACAAAATGTACAAATAAAACTTATTTGGAATGAAGTTCCGAAAATCTAAAATGGTTCTATGAAAATGGAAACTCGAATCAATCGAACAAAAATCTGAAATATTTTTTAGCCGTTGCCAACATTTAAAGAGAAAACACTTATTATTCTCCTTTTTCTTGGTAGTAACAGGCATTGTTCCGAGAATGGAGACTATTTTTATTTAATATCCACTACTAAAAATTAATTGTGACGGTTCCCTAATAATTTCGAAGATTAATAATCTTTTATATTTAGAAAAATCACTTCTCAAATTTATTGGGATCTATTGAATGAAAAGTCCCCAATCTGGCAACACTTGTAGCAGAAGTCCTACTCTCCGCCTTTTTGTTTTTTCAGGACACTCTCTGAGATGAGATATTTTCTATTTTATTGTTACCATTATTTTTATACAATAATATCCACCCTATTTAACCGTTTGAATGCTGAAGCATTCTGCTGAAGCTGAATCCTTAAATTGCTATCGCTATTTCAGGCCTCAGTAAAAGTTTGTCCGGTGTGAATTTTTAATTTTAGTTTTGTAAAAAATTTGAAACCCAATCATGCCAACTGGAAAACCACGCCGTGCAGTAAAAATTAAAAAAAAATCCAAGTAAGCAGAAAGCGAAAGTGAATGTATAAATGTGTTTTTTTTTTTTTTTTTTTTTTTTTTTTATGCCTAAATTATATACCCTCGATAGCTCTTTCTACAGAAATAAAATATGATATTTTATAATGATCTATAAAAACACACCTAATTAATGAAAACCACGCCTTACTCTAGCGTTTGTAAAAGGCCAATTTAAGTATCATTAAAGGATGCATAAAAACAAAAAACGTGTTTTACCATTAATATAATTGTTCACACACTATGTTTTACAAAAATTTAGGATCAGCGAAAAAATCCAATTTTGTTTTCCAAATATGCAATTGAGGGTAGTGAAGGGGTGTGTATTTTGATAAGATTTTATCAAGACTCCTCCCATTCTTATTTTTTTCCAACATATTTCACAAATATAATGATATATATTTTAAAAATAATGAAACGAGCGTCGTAATATTTTATGCGTCAAAAATCATGTTAGATATTTCTTTTTCGAAAGAACTACATTTAATTGGTTTCAGTGGTTAGAATATTGACGCTGTTTTCTGGTGATATTTTTTGATTATTAAAAAAAAAAAAAAAAATGTGTTATTTAATAAAACACAATCACTCATACAATTGTCAATTAATTTATTAATTCTTTTTATGTTTTACAAAAAAATAATGAAAGAAAAGAACTTTATAAAATATATACATATATACACAGAGCTGCCAACCTAATCCGGCAAATTGTTAAAAACGCCCATTTTTCTACACCACCAGGGATGGAACACGGGCGCAGAATTCATACCACTATCAATGTAAGAAAACGTTCTACTTCTTAAATCAACGATATTATAAGTAGATAAATTTCTTACACGGATTCCGGTATGAATTCTGCGCCCGTGTTCCATCCCTTCACCACTTATTTTTTAAAGCATTTGTTTTTTTAATTCATCGTAAATATATTTGAAGAAAATTACTCTAAAATTTAAGCGGTGTAGAAAAATGGGCAGCACTAACAATTTGTCGGATTAGGTTGGCAGCTGGGTATATATGTATATATATATTTACTTCTTGTAAAAGAATATAATGAAAAGAAAATGTTCAACAACAGTGTTTTGGTTCTGAATGGTGGATTTTATTTATATAAAAAAATTAAATTAAAATTCCGGTGGTACTGAATTTTACCTCTCGCATCGCGATAGCGCTGCTTCGCAGTTTTCGAGACTGAACATTGCAGCGCTATCGCGCTGCTTAGCAGTCAAACGATTAATTATGACACAATACTATAAAAACACTGTAAAAAATTCTGCATAAAATTAGTGGTGACATAAAGGACAAAAATTCCTTATCCCTGAATGTTTCCTGAAAAAAGGGCGGGGTCGGGGAGTACAACCTCAGTTGTAGAGACGCAGCGCTCTCTAAGAGTAGTTATTTTTAATACACGCTGACACTCACCTGAGGAAAATGTATCAGAAATCTTGCTTTGAGAAAGATGCAAGATGGATTTTGGTAAAAAATTAAGGTCAGAGTTTTTTAGAAATGATAATTCGATCTCAAATAACCAGGCGTCGTAGTCTCCATTTTTTTTTTTTTTTTTTTTTTTTTTTTTTTTTCAGGACACCTTGGGAAATGACAAATTTATTCCTTTTTAGCTGCCACCGTTTTTTTACAATATGTTTTATAATGTTTAATTACGGCGTATTGCTTTAAAAGTACTATAAAAAAATTTATAAGAAAAAAGTGGTACCAAAAGAAGCGAAGTTTTCTCATCCTTGAAAGTGTTCTGAAAAAAAGGCGGAGACTATGACTTCTGCAAATAACCTCATCTACAGAAAAATTAACACACCGAATTGACTGATATAATATATATATATTGTTACTGCTCAAATATTTTTAAATAAAATTTGGGATTAGAGGATTTATCCGATGACTATCCGATCTGACTCATCCTTATTGCCAAGAAGACTGGCATTCCCGGGTAACTCACGCTTAACCAAGGAGGGAGGATTTTTTTTTTTTTTCCTGGAATCTGCTTGAACGATTTGATTGAAGATTAGAATGGTTTCTTTCCTTTCTTTTCTTCCTTCCTTTTTTTTTTTTTTTTTAAACATGACAATTAAATCTGACTTATCATCATCTTCAGAAAAATCAGTATTCAATCGTAACGCGCGCTCAGCACTACATAAAACAAAGATGAAATGGATTTTCATGGAAATTCTTTAAGCGATCTGGTAAAAATTTGAGTTTAGGGTTATTTTGATATGAGAAACCGATTTGAGTTATTCTAATATTTAAAATTATTAGCGTTTGTTGATAACCCGTGCTCCGCCTGACAATATATATAGCAGAAATTTGATTTTCTAGAAAAGTTTACAGTTTGCATTAATGAAAAAAAAAATAATAATAATAATAATAATAATAATAATATTAAAAATAAGCTTAAAAGTTTTTTATGATGTCCAATCGATTTGAATTATTCTCAACTTCAGAAATATTAGTATTCATAAGTAATCGCTGCTCTATCGTGGAGAAAAATAACTTTTATTTATTCATTTATTTATTTATTTTAACTGATTGAATAAAACAATTTAAGATAAGAAATTTTTTTAACTGAGAAACAGATCTCAGTTCTTCTATATTAAAGAAAATTAGTGCTCAGTGGTAACACGCGTTCAGTCCAGAAAAAATCTATTGCAGAAAACTGACTTGTCATAAAATTATTCGAAAGATTTTCATAAAAAAAAAAAAAAAAAAAAGGGTTAGGTTTTACGTGAGACAAAATTTCGATTTGATTTACCCTCAATTTCTGTAAAATTAGCATTCTGTGGTAATACATTCTCTCAGAAAATGGACTTTTATGGGAACTGCTTGAAATGCTGCACTTTCATGAAAACTTTTGATGTTTTTAAAGATGAGAAATCAATTTCAGCTGTAATCATCTTTAGAGAAATGAGCTTTTTCGGCTAACTCCTGCTCCAGCAAAAAATATATATATATATATATATATATATATATATATAAATTTTATTACGATATCTATCATTTATGTATATAGGAGTCCCAGCGCTCCTATATTTTTACGACCATGTCATTATACCGTCACTACAATTTTCAAAAAGAAAGTTTTCTTGTAGCTTTTGAGAATTTAAGATAAGAGAATTTTTTAACTGAGAAACAGATCTCAGCTCTTCTATATTAAAGAAAATTAGTGCTCAGTGGTAACATGCGTTCAGTTCGGAAAAAATCTACAGCAGAAAACTGGCTTGTCATAAAACTATTCGAAAGATTTTCATAAAAAAAATAAGGATAGGTTTTATGTGAGACAAAATTTCGATTTGATTTACCCTGAATTTCTGTAAAATTAGCCTTCTCTGGTAATACATTCTCTCAGAAATTGGACTTTTATGGAAACTGCTTAAAATGCTGCACTTTCATGAAAACTTTTGATGTTTTTAAAGATGAGAAACCAATTTCAGCTGTAATCAGCTTTAGAGAAATGAGATTTTTCGGCTAACTCCTGCTCCACGCGAAAAAAAAAAAAAAAAATATATATATATATATATTTTATTACGATATCTATCATTTATATATATAGGAGTCCCAGCGCTCCTATATTTTTACGATCATGTCATTATACTGTCACCACAATTTTCAATAGAAAGTTTTCTTGTAGCTTTTGATGCAATTTTGACGTGAAAACCTTCATGAAAATTTTCTTTTTGAAAATTGTGGTGTGATTATAATAAAATGATTGTAAAAATATAGGAACGCTGGGACTCCTGTATATATGTATCCTAGCTGCCAACCTTTTTAATTTTTTAATCAAATTTATCACTAGCATTTTTTTAAAGGAAAATGCGTCATATATTTTCGACCATTAAATAAGATTAAAACAATTATTAAAAAAAAAAAAAAAAAAAAAAAAAAAAAATCCTTTGTTAAGTCTTCTTAGAAAATCGGGAGAGTGGGCATCTATGTTATGCATATATGAACATCCTCCTGGTTTTCTTAAAGAAAAAAAAAACTGCTTGAATGATTTTGATAAATATCATTCTTGGAGATTTCTTTAAGCTAAGGATACGAATCACTCGCATCTTCTGAATATCAATTGCCGTTCACTGTTATAATTCGTGTTTCGTGCAGAAAAAAATAATAAAAACCGGGTTTTCATGGAAACTGCTTGAACGATTTTAGTTAACATTTTGGAGTAATGATTTGATTGAAATAAGAAACCGATATCATCTCTACTCATATTTACGAAAAATTACGTTCGTTCGTAACTTGTGTTCGTAACCCCACCCTGGGAAGAAAAAAAAAAAAATGTAGCAGAAACTAGTTTCCCTCAAAAACATCTCAAACGACTTGGATAAAAAAATTGATATTTGGTGTTTTTGCTATGAAAATGTGATCTGCATTACCTTCATCTTCGGAAAAATCAGGAGTAACATATAATGTTCACATTACACAGGGAACTCTATGGCAGAAATTTTCTTTTTCTTTGAAACTGCCAAAATGATTTTAATAAAAAAAATACGAAGTTCAGGATTTTTAAGTTAACAATTCGCTTTAAATTAACGTCATCTTCAAATAAATTAGTGTTTTATAGCAAGCCGCACTTCACCCGGGCAAAGAAACAAAACTGGGTTTTCTCTAACAACGGCTTGAAATATTTTGATAAACATTTTATTTTAGGTGTTTTTTTTCATATAATTCGACATGATTTCGTCTTTTTTTGGAAATTACACGCATCAACCAGGTCACACTATGGCAGAAACTTAGTCTTGTTGCAAACTCTTTTATTGGAATTGATGGAAATTTGAAGTTATGGATTATTAAGACGATAATTCGATTTAAATTGCGCTTATGGGAAAAAATTAGCGTTCATTAGAAACTCACTCTTTACTCCTGTAAAAGAAACAGATTCTTTAATTTTAAAATGTTTGGAAGATTATTATAAAGAATTAAAGCTAAGGCGCTAAGGGTTTTTTTAGATGACATTTCGATATGACACTAATATTTGGGTAAATTTGGGTTCATTGGTAATCCACGCTGATCTCAAGTGAAAATATAAGAAAAAAATTTGTTTGCTTGGAAATTGCTTGAAATATTTTGATAAAAAAATAGAGATTTTTTTTCTTTTTTATAATTTCGATTAAATTACCTTCATCTTTAAAAACATTCGTGTTAACTATAGGGGCCAACCAACGCTGCCAGAAAGATTGAATTTTTTTACGTGCGTTTTAATATATAGACGGCTCTCAATTTAAAATTCAATTCGTTTTCTAAAATTACTCACATTTCTCATTTGAATTATACCTGTTACATTTTTCTGCATCGATTAGCGACGTAGTAATGTCGAATATTGCCCTTATCAATTCCGCCACAATTATCGTAGTATTTGGCAAAGCGGTTGATGTATTTGAGGTACTGTAGACATATTTTTTACAGACCCTTAACTTTTCAGATTCAACTATTGCCCATAAAAAAAAAAAAAAAAATATATAGTTAAAAATTACTGGTGGAAGTAGAAATCCTAAAAAAAAAAGTGTATACACGCTTTGATAGTTTTTTTTTTTTCTTTTGAGGTTGCGGAAGAAAAATACCAGAATTTTCCAGCTATGTGTTTAATAAAATTTTTCATTTTTACTTTCTTCTATATGTAATATAGAGAAAGTATTGGATTCGCGA
The DNA here is from genome assembly GCA_963930645.1 of Salticus scenicus. Taxonomy (NCBI): domain Eukaryota; kingdom Metazoa; phylum Arthropoda; class Arachnida; order Araneae; family Salticidae; genus Salticus; species Salticus scenicus. The sequence continues at coordinate 111,586,318 of OZ005652.1, forward strand.
AAATTTTCGACCTCCGTTTTTTGACGGATCTACACGTTTTGGGGTGTCCTGAACACGAATTGATAGTTTTTAAAAAATGTCTGTCTGTCTGTGGTTTAGTGTTTTCACCGTATCTCACGAACCAATGAATGAAATTCAACCAAACTTGGTATACAGTTGGACCATGGCGGGGCATTGTGCTGATTACATTTGGAGATCAATAGCCCAGCAGGTGGCGCTGTGATCGCATTTTATGTAAATTTTTAACATGGCAGTATAGGACAAATTTTCGTATTTTTCACCGTATCTCACGAACCAATGAATGAAATTCAACAGAACTTGGTATATAGTTGGAACCTGACGGGGCATGGTGCTGATTAGATTTGGGGATCAATCGTCCAGCAGGTGGCACTGTGATCGCAAAATTTCGTATTTTTCACCGTATCTCACGAACAATGACATTGAACCAAACTTGGTATATAGTTGGACCCTGACATGGAGTGGTGCTGATTAGATTTTGGGATCAATCGCCCAGCAGATGGCGCTGTGATCGAATTTTATGTAAACTTTTAACATGGCAGTATAGAACAAAATTTCGTATAAATGTACAGTCGGGGAAAAAAAAAAACGCAGCACTCGATGTAACTTCGTTGCTAATCGATGCACAAAAATGTAATAGGTATCATTCGACGGGGAATTGTGAGTAGTTTCAGAAAATGAACTAAGATTTTGAATTGGGGGTCGTCTACATATTAAAACACGCACCAACTTTGATTTTTTCAATGGTAATGCCCCATTTTTATTTTATATTTGAATTCCTGGGTTCGCGATAACGCGAAAAGTATATTGGTTGTATATTTTACTTATTTTTTCACAGAGTTATAAGCGTTCAAAGTTTGAGGGTGCTAATGTTAAATTCATATTTCAAACTTTTATTAATATCTGCACAAAAAATAACTCGATCGATATAACTCTTTTTTTACGAGATGCAGTGAAGAAATCCAAACATAATGCATCATTACTTTTGATTCTGAAAAAAAATTTTTATTATGAAAAATATTAATAAATTCATATTCATAAAAATTATGAATTATGACCTATATTAATTTTTGCATAAAATTAATCCTAATGCTAAAAAATATGGGTGTGCAAATTTGCAGCTCATTTCAGTTATTAGTTTTCGAGATATAAACAAATCTTTCTTTTGGAGTGGTTTAGGGGGCCGTCTCGTATAAAATTCCACCCAAGATAACGAGGCAAATCTTAAAAAATAACTAAGAAAAATAAACAAAATATGTTTTTTTTTTTTTTTTTTTTTTTTTTTTTTATTTACGGGTAAAATTATAAAAGCAACGTCAGACGCAAAGAAACAAAACAAAATGATTGTTTTTAGACATTAGTGTTAGCATCAAGAATTCCTGTTTTCTAAAGAAATCAAGCCCCGCCTTTTAATCGTTTTTCAAAACAAAACGATACAGAAAAGAAAAGTAAATGTGAATTTGAGTATTCGTTTAAAACCCCTTATTTTACGTTGACCATGCCCTGACTAACGCAAGGTTAGCAATGCGGGGCGGCGGGCCTAGGCCCTCCTTTAGGAAGGGCCCCAATAGACATAAACAGAAATTTTGTAACCTAAAGACCTCTTATGCCACTGAAAGGGGGCCCACTTAAGCTTGCCCCGGGGCTCAAGGAAGTCTAAGTCGGGACCTGACATTGGCAAAAATATACACAAGTAATATTTACATCATCCATTACTGGTGATAAATTTTGAATCCTTTAAACGAACACTAGAAGAAAAAGATTAAATAAATAGGCGGGGTTTCCTATTTAAAATAGAAAAGTAGATTGATTGTAAAAATTGACAAAAAAAAAAAAAAAAAAAAGAGTGGAATTGGAATTGGAATGCAAGACAGATTGTAAAATTGTTTCTTAAAACTTTCGCTACCGCATGTTTTTTTCTTTTTGACAGTAAGGTCCGCGCCTGTAGGTGTAGGCGTTAATCTACGAAATTACAATATTTCAGAACAAAATTTTCTTTATTCACATATATATTAAAAATGAATATACATTATAATTATGTTCTTTTTAATCAAAATATTTGTATCCATGGTATATTCCATTGCAAAAATACGAAGATATAAATCCATTCAAATTAAGAAAGAAACGCCCACTGGCGAAGTTATAGATTTTCAAATAACGTGAATTAACGTCAGCGATCGTGAAAGTGTTAACTACTGTCATAGTTAAAGACTTAATTATTTACTTCATATATTGCTTTATTTTTATTTATTTATGTATTTTATTATTATTATTACTTTTTATTTTATTTATTTATTTATTTATTTTATTTATTTATTTTTTTTTGGAGAGGGGAGGATTATTATTTTAAGGATACTTTAGTCTTTAGAATATCATCAATATATTTTAATTTTATATATTTTTAAAATATACTTTAACTTTTATAAATATATTTTAACACTTTTGCGACCTCGGGATTTTTTTCTTTTTAACAGTAAAGTCCGCCTACGGGCATTATTCTCTCAAAATAAAATATTCCAGAAAAAAATTTCTATATTCGCAGTTATATTACAAATGGATATACATTATAATTTTATTCTTTCTAACCAACATATTTCTATCCATAGTATATTTTGTTGGGAAAATATGAACACTGGGTTACATACTTAAGCTTACCCTCCAACATCCTTATACCTTATTATTATTCCGTAGTTTTGAAAGACCCGCGATTAAAATTGTTTAATATTTACTTCATGAAACCTTACAATAATTTATCCGAAAGGATTTAGTTCATGCATTGTTGTATATATAAACACATTTATATTATTTCAGTTCGTATATTATGTTAAGCCTACGAAAGAAATTTTAAGCTTTATTGATCAGTATAACCATGATAGACACTTTTTAATTGAGAAATATTGATTTTTTTTTTTTTTTTAAGCGTATTGTCTGACCAATCATAAGTGTAATGTATTTAAATATACTTAAAATATCTAAAAAAGTACTGAAGTATATCAATATCTAAAAACGGAATTCAGGAAAACTAAGGTACTAATTAATAAGAAAGCACCACAAAACTGGCGTTTCAAATTATTATTTAGAAAACTTTGAATAAACACCATAAAATACAATAATCTCGCAACAAGTTGCCGCTTTGACTGCAGTACTCCTGCCTACTTTGCTCACCTGACGAAGGGTCATGTGCTCTTTCCCGTTGCCCCGAAACAATTGCTGTGAGATTATTGCATTTCATGGCGTTTATTCAAAGATTTATAAGCAATAACTAAGGTACTGCTAAAAAGAACTAATCTTCGTATTAATTTCTAAAGCACTTTTTTTTTCTTAAACATTTCCGGTGTGAAAGTGTAAAATTTTCTCTAATTCTTGTAAGATCTAAATTTTATTTTTCTACATTTACAAATAAACCCCTAACACATTTTTGATGATAACTTTATGAATACTAAAGATAAAGTATACAAACAGTATACTTTTCCGAACTTTCAGAAATTCGAATATGAAGTCAAAATTGGGTGTTACTATTGAAAAAATCAAAGTTAGCGCTAATTTCAATATGTAGATAACCCCTAATTCAAAATTCGACAGCATTTTCAAAAAGTGAATTTAATTTCCTGTTGAATGGTGTCTATTAAATTTTTCTGCGTTAAAAAATTAACGAAATACCATAAAGTGCTGCGTTTTTTTTTCCCCGACTGTACATAATGAGCGTTATTTTAAACTTGTGATGGGGGGGGGGGATTAAATTTTCAAGATGGGTATCTTTCGAAAGATCTCGTCAATACCTTTAAAACGAATGGTTGAACTATAAATCTGCGATAATTTAAAACAAAGTTATCGATTTTTTTTACTTTTAACAAAAATAAAACTTAGATTTTTTTTTTTTTTTTTTTAATATTGTTACTGGTTGAATATGTATTACTTTTAACAAAAAAAGAAAATCGTAAAATTTTTTTTTTTTTTTTTTTTTTTTTAATACTGTTACTGGTTGAATATGTATTACTTTTAACAAAAAAAAGGAAATCGTATTTTTTTTTTTTTTTTTTATTGTTACTGATTGAATATGTATATAGGAAAATATAGAAGAAAGTCTTGTGGTGGCCACAACATACTAGTTCAAAAATACAGTTACAAAATTTAATATGTATTTTTTTTTTTTTTTTTATTAGTTTGTATTAGTAATCCATACATAAATTTTCAAAATATGTAAAAAACATTTTTTTTTTCTTTTTAAATAGGTAAATATGTTACCATTTATAAAAACAATAATTTAATTGACCGAAAAAAAAAAAAAAATTATATTTAATTTTTAGTTTTAGATTGATGAAGAATAACTAAAAAAGAAATATATCATTTTATCAAAAATTGTTACAACAAAATAAAAAGGAAACTTTTATTCTATGTGATATCCATTATTTTCCACGTCATACGATACATCATTTATTACTCTTTGCATTTTCGAAAGAATAAAAAAAAGAAAAAAAGAAAAAGAAAAACTTATTATTTATGATCAGAAGTTTTAAAATATTGCATATCAGATAAAATGCATATAATACTTTTCTGGTTTTGCATTCCAAGATAGATTATATATTTCTAGTTACTATGTGTTTATGACAAGTTAATTAAAAAAATATATTTTTTTATTATTAATTTTTTTTTTTTTTTTTTTTTTTAACTAACAAATGTTATTTTTGAATACATTCTAGAAATACTTTAATGCAGTATGAATATTTGGATTTTGAGATTTTTAAAAGTATACAGAATAATTTAATAGAAAGCATGTACAAAATTAAGTCTAAATGTTTAAAAATAAAATAATTTTTTGGAAAACAAAAATTGATCCGATGTCAAAAATTAATAATTATATACACGGATACAGAGTTCTAGATTTTTGCAAACAGTATTTACAGATAACAATCTTTATCCTTCTTAACCTCAAAAATTACTGCAAAAATATGGTAAAGATTTGTATATGGAAATATTGGTTACAGATATCCTTGCACGGTTATATTAGTCGATACATATAAATTGCTTTTCATATTTTTAGACATTTATGTCTGAAAAAAATTAAAGCTTGTGCCATTATATAATAACGTATAATAACATATAATAACGTAATTTAAAAAGTTTTTTAAATACAGATTTGCAGTTTTAACTACTTTGAAATTACATCATTATCATTAAATTATATGCATAACTTTTAAATTATGTTAATGTCTTCACCGATAATCACCTCTAATAACTATACTGCAAATAAATAGCTACTAAAATAACATATAACTCAGCTGCTTCTGTAAATACTGAATTTAGTATATAATGACTTTATTTTTCTTATGTTACATACTTCAGAGATGTAATTTTTATAAATAAGTCTCAAAGTTGCCAACATTTAATTTATTCCAGAGCATTTTAGCACCTCCTTTATTTCATACTACTTTTATTTTAAAGTAACTTTTTTCTTATTTTATCATAGGTATGCATTGAATATATATATATATATATTAAGTGTTGCGAAATCAAGGCGGGACTAAGAATGCTCCAGAATAAATGAAAATGTTGGCAGCTATGTATTCCGGAGCATTGTTTGATCCGCTTTTTTTTTTTTATACCATTTTTTAAAAGAATAATTTTACTTATTTTATCATATTTATATATTGGAGAAAACTGTTCTATAAATAAAGCGGTATGAAATAAAGGCGTACGCTAAAAATGATCCGAAATAAATTACAAAATTTGGCAACTCTGTCTTTTATGCCCAAAAGTTTGTATTCTTATAATGGGAATAAATATCTAAATGGTATCAATATTATTTATTTTAGAAATCCATACTAGCATTAGTACAATAATTTCACGTTCCAGTTGTCTGAAGATTTAAATAATGTGTCAGCAAATCATTTTGATGCTAAATTTTACTTATCATGTGACGCTAGAGAATTATTTTCTTATCGTAACAGCAGATATTGATAGTTCGTTAATAGTCAATGACAAGCTTTGTTGAGATTATAGGAAATCTATTATCTCATTATCAGTAAGTTTCAAAGACACTGAATTTCCTGAATTTAGCCTGCTTACAATTATTTCTTCTTTGAGAACTAGTTTGAAGGTTAAATTCTATATTTTAGAAATAATATAAGACTTATTTATATACATGTATTTGTAGGGTTAATAATGTATTGAAAAATATTACAGATATACTTTAAATAAATCAATTAAAAAAATGCACGCATGCATGTTTTTTTTTTTTTTTTTTTTTTTTTTTATAATTGATATATTTTAAATATATATTTTATTTTTCTATGTGTTTTTCTATTTCTAATATATTTTTTAGTGCAATTTGAATAATAAAGACTACAATAGGATACTTGCCAACATACTAATTAATATTCCGTAGTATTGTTAGCTCCGCCTTCTTTTTCACACCAGTATCTTTTTTAGAGTATTTTTCTTCTTATTTAATAGCAATTGCATTTATAAAATATTATTCTAAACACTTTACTGGTGTGAAAAAAAGGGCGGGACTAACAACACTACGAATATTAATTAGAATGTAGGCATGTATGCATGTATGCAATAATTAGGATGATAATAATAATATGTAAAATAATTTGAAAAAAAAAAGGAAGCAATTCAAATTAAAATGTTCAATTTGAATTGATTTGAATGAATGTGAATGAAATAGATATTTCAGTGCAGAATAACAAATAAAGGTTATCATTTTTCGAATTAGACATATTTCATATATTTAATTTAGATTTTATTTTACGATATCACTTTAAATAAAATTATATATCTATTAATTTTACAACATCTATTCTAATTAAAACTTCTTTTTAATCCCCCCCCTTTATTTATTTATTTATTTGTTTATTTTTTACGCATTTAATTACGTACAGTGATTTTATTACTTGAAGAAAATTATGAATTTTTATTTAAAAATACCCTTGAAAAGTTTTCGGAATTCTAAAACAAAAATTTACTGCATCATGCACATTTAAAATAGTAATGTTAATAAATACAAAATTAAAAGTAATGATTGTTTCTCAGGGGTTCTATCATTGTCCTTAAAATGTACGCATATTATTATTATTATTATTATTATTTTAATTTTACTTATTTATTTATTTATTTATTTGTTTTATTAATGCATTTATGGATAATAACTTTCTATTAACAAAATTACAAATGAGCTACTGCTAATATAGTATACTCCTTAACTATTTTTACTTATAAATAATAAGAAATAATACACCACTGTATTATTTTTCCGTTTATTATTTACTCACAAAATTCTTCTTATCATCATTACATTGAAAATAAATATCTTGGTAGAAAAAGTTTTATTTGTAATTGCTATTTAGACTAGCATTAGTATAATATTTTTGCGTTCCAATCGTATGAATATTTAAATAATATGTCACCGAATCCTATCATCTGACACTGAAAAAAAAAAAATATTCTCTTATCTCAGCAGCATTGGTAGCATGTGACAAACTTTGAAATGACAAACTTTGTCGATATTATCGAAAATTTATTATTGCATTATCAGAAAATTTGAAAGAGACTGAGTTGCCAGAATATAACTTGATTGCAATTATTTCATGTTTGGGAACAAGTGTCAAGATTCAACTATATATTTTAGAATTAATATGACTTACACTCATTACAAAATTTACATGTTTAATAAAGTATTTTAAAATATTTATAATTAGTGACCTTCTCAGTAAGCCGAACATAAGAGATTTTTTTATTTTATTTTATATATTTAAGTAAATAATTGATTTATTCTGAATATATTAATAGTTAATTTTTAATTTAATATAAATTACACTTTTAAGTATAGAATAATGAAACAAGGACAAGATTTTTCGGGAGAATTTGTTACGGTCATAGTTTTCATGCGTCCCAAACCAACTGGTCGCTGTGAGCGGCTAATTACATTAAAAAAAACTGATAATAAATACTTAATCTTCATTTAAATTTGCAATGGCGAAAAAGATTGAATTTATTTATTCAATAAAGTGATTTTAAGCAGACAAGTATAAAGTTATATGAATTCATAAATTATGCTGTAAAAATTATTTGAAAGTTAAATCGAAATTGCTTATAGCAAAACTTTGTCTAAAAGTAAAACTTAAATACTTGTCTTTTCAATAAACATATGATTGTTTCTAAGTATCTCTTTAATCGAATAATGGCCATTTGTAACGCAGCTGCATGAAAGAGACATCTAAAATGCGTGAAAATTGTGCCATGGGTATCTGTAGCACAATATCAAATGGCTATGTTTTCAGAAAGACGTACATTTTACTAATCTGTAGAGCCGCCTACAAATAATTTGTAAATCTTGTATAGAAGGCTATTTTAGATATCAAAGTTGTTTTTTCATGATTTATTTATTTATTTTTTTTTTTTCCGTGGGGAAATTCTGTACGCATTTAGAAAAGTAATGGAGACAATAAAGCACATTTTTAAGGTAAATAAAGTAACAATTCTAACTTATAGAAATTGCTGATAGACATTTTAATAAATTGGGGATCGTGACGAACGCATCCAAGCCGTAAGACATAAACAGTATATAGTAAATAAATAAAAATTGTTGGATATATTCTATGCCCGATGCTGTTTAGTTTTAATTGTCGAAATATACTATCTACACGCCAACCTCGAATTTAAGGTAATGCAATACGCTCTACAAAAAATCAGGGATATAGACCTAACTGATTATTATCACGTACTAGGGGTAACGAGAGTAAAATTAAATGTCACCCAATATATAACTACATATCGAAGGAAGTTATTGTTATGTTTTGTGCAAGAGTTATGCAGAGTCTGAGAAGAGTGTCGCCTGACTCGGATACAACTACCTTCACAATACGTCATGTCATTAGTTTATCCATGCCCAGTGTTCATTCATACATGCCAACATCCTAATTAATATTCCGTAATGTCGTTATTCCCGCCCTTTTTTTAACACCAGTAAATTTTTAGAATAATATTCACCAAGTGCAATTGCGATTAAATAAGAAGAAAAATACTCTAAAAAGATACTGGTGTGAAAAAAGAAGGCGTGGCTAACAGTACTACTGAATATTAATTAGTATGTTGGCAAGTATGTGTTCATTGCATCATTGTAAATATAAACTTGAAAGATGTTACAATGTTATGCAGAGTTGCCAATGTTGCAGAGAAGTTCCAATGTTACGCTTTATTTCATACTCTATTATTATTTTAATGTATTTTTTTTTCTTATTTAAGTGTATGTATATATTGAAAGAATAATATATTCTATAAATTAAGTGGTTCAAAATTAAGGCGGGGCTAAAAATGCTTCAAAATAAATTAAAATGTTGGCAGCTACGGTTATGCGCCGACACAGATGTTATACAACAGACATTATTTCTTATGACTTAGTGATGGAGCGTGGGCGATAAAATCGTTTCCATCAGCCGATCTGTCATTCACTGTAGCCACTTGACTGTAACGTGATTATATTCAAAATGAGGATCAATTTCTCTGAAGGATAGTTCGTAATCTCCATACGCTACAATTATTTATCTATCATGAAAGAAACGTGGAGATTGACGCTCTTATTTTTCTACAAGGCACGCTTATACTTTCCTTACAGAAATACTGCAGGTAAAAAGTTAATTATAGTACAAAATAACTGTTATCCAGACAATCATTATACATACCTCCGCTAAAATGTTAATCATTTGCATAGAATAAAGTGTTATACCAAGGTTATAATTTCAAGACCTTTTCATGATAATTACTGCATGATGATGAATTTCGGATAGCGTATATTTAATTAACTGATTTTATCTAAAAATACATGCTAAATTATTGTATTACAAAATATAGATCATGAGTTATACATATATATTTAAATATGAGCTGGTTGATTTTTAATTTTATACTTCAATTTAAATTATAGTTTGTTTTTGTTATGATGATGTTTTCGTGCATTTTTGAGATAATATTAACTAGAAAACATTTATTTTAAATGAAAAAAAAAAAAAAGAAAAAAAAAAAAAAAAAAAGAAAAAGTCAAAATAGATTTAATTTAAATTTCAGTTTTACAGAAGTCGAATTATTTATGAAGTTAACTTGATGGCTTTCATAACGACACGTTAGTTTAAGTATTCTTTTAAATTAAAAAATATCTAATAACATACCTGTCAACGTCCTAATTACGAATAGGAAAATTTTTAGAGTAATCATCAGTGTTGCCAGATTCTGTGACTTTTTTATTCAATAGGCATTAATAAATTTATCAAGTGACGTTTAATATACATGAAAGACGAATCGAATCGAAGAATCGTCTAATATGTATATCAAATGTGACTATTCAAAATTATTGGTGACAATTGAATAAAAAAGATATAAAGTCTGCCAACACTATTAATTATCGCCAAATGTAATCCGATTAATCGAGTATAAAATTGCTATAAAAAAAGACTAGTGTGAAAAAAAAAAAAAAAAAAAAAAAAAAAAAAAAATGCCAGATACTAAAGATTTTTTGATTATTAATGAGATGGTTGACAGATATGGCTAATAATAATTTAAGTTTATAGCTTTTCATTAAATTCAAAATTTTAGTTTAAACTTAAAACCATTTTAAATAGTTATCATTATTCGTATACTAGAAACATTTTATACTATATGTTACGACAAACTAATATTTACTGGTACATTAATGAGCTTAGTTTCGCTGTACATTACAAACCAAATACTTTTTGTTTCACTGAGTAATATATTCTCATTTCACTGTTTAATCCAAACTGTAAGCTAACAATTCACTAAATAACGTCTATTAACATAAAACGGATATTTCTAAGCACCATGAATAGATGAATATTCATTTACATTAATCAGTCCTTCTAGAGTTCAGTTAAGCTGTTTAATTATACGAATTTTCCATTCTCGACCACATAAGTTTGTTTATTAACATTTCTGTTTAGTAAATATTATAACAAAACATGTCTGAAGTTAAATTATAAGGATATTTATAAATTTAAATTAACGTCCGAACAGTATCATTCATGTATGGGAAATTTTATTATGTATATTTTAATCTCAAAATATAATTAATTATTATTGTATATTTATGTAATGATAAGACATGATTAAAAACTGGCAACGATAGTCACAATCAGGCCGTTATTTGAAATTTTCCTATAAGTATTTTCAAACATTATTGTCATCACTTTGTAATTATTTTTTATATGCATTCGTCTATTATCATATTTTTACTGATAATTCTTTTTACTGCTAATATAACTTAATATGTGGTTATAGGAAAATGTCTGTATTGTTGAATAAGAAGAAAAACAAGAGAATGATTTGGCTTATGAGCAGGGGTTGAAAATTGACGCAGCACTCATATGGGTATTTGTGAAACAAAATTATATTTTCTGAAACAAACAAACAAACAATATATACATATATATATATATATATATATATATATATATATATATATATATATATATATAAGTAGAGAAAATTTTAAAACAAATACAGTAGAACACTGATCCATCGTTTTTCACGGGGTGCGTGAAAAACAACGATGAAAGCGGGAAAACGACGAATGCGGGCTATAGTCAAATCACGAAGAAAACAATGTTTATGAATTAATATACAGAATGTATACAGCATACAACTAATAAGAACATATTTGTTACTTTCCAAACTGTTAAAAAAAATAAGTCAATGTTGTAGAACATTAAGTAAAATTTATTTTTAAAAATCAGTAGTTTTATGTTGGGTTTTTTGTTCCTTTTTATAAATTAAACAGGATTTTTTGCGAGTTTACAACAGTTTTCTGGTTCTCTTTTGTAATTTCATGTGCTTATATAAAAGTTCGTGCATTTTCAAACGACATAGTTGTATCATCGGTGCGAAAAGTATCCTGTGTTTCGTTTTTTTAAATCCCTCATTTCTTCTATGTTTAGGATACCTCATGTCGCAACGTCTTAATTAATGCAAATACTATCACTAAATTTTGTACCAGGCGCATCCTCAACTACACGCAACCACTTTTCATCTGCATTATCAGCATCATCAGCAATATTTCCTTGCCTTTCTGTTTGGTATTCTTCATATTTTTTTCGCACGAAACCGTATTTCACGAAACAATTTTCTGGGTTATTGAAGAGGTTCTTTCTGCATGTTGAAAGTGCAAAATGGATAGATGGTCCGGGGACATGACATCACAATTTTGATTATCCGTGGAAATAAGGAAAAGAGTTATTTTAGGATGAAGGAAGTAATTCCAGTTTATATGCCATATGGAGCCGCTTGACCTTCAGGAGAAAATTTTTACAAGGTCAGGAGAAAAATTTTACAACGATGAATGCGGGAAAACGACTTTTTGAAGCACGATACAGGCAGGTTTCATTAACATTATTTAAATACAATTTGTGCAGGGACCACAGAAGAAAAACGATCAATGTGGGAAAACTATGGATGCGGGAACGATAGTTCGGGGTTTCACTGTACAAGAATTCTGCGCCAAATTTCCACCCCAGTCGTACAGTGTTGTGAACCGTTTGCCAGTTCTATTTAATTTCACTTCTCTACTCAGTGATGTCAAATTTAAGGACTTTGCTATTCCATATCCACCACTGATTTTTAACTGTAGCGGTTGCGTAATCACTTCAAAGGTTAGTCGTCCATTATATATAACAAATATCACTCCCCAAAGTTATTGGTGGTAATTCAATAAAAGAGTCCCTAAATGGGTGTCGCTGTTTAGAGCGCTTTAGAACGTTAAAGTAGTTAAAGAGTTAATATTTTGGAAATATTATCTTTATTTATCGTTCAAGATTCTGCGGTTAAATAAGACGAAGATAATGTTTCAGAAATGGTGGAATAAAATAATGTGGAGGGTATAAATTTCTGATTTTGTAATCTACATTTCCGTTTGATATATCACTTTCTACTTCTGGTTTATTGTATACTTCATTGTAATGAATTGATTAATAAGTATACAAGATTAAATATATATATTATAATTTGCTTAGAACTTAAATAATATACACCAGGGTTCCTTTTTATGTGAAGCAAACTTTGTAGATTTGCGAAATTTCGTAATTAAATTCCGGGGAATTGTTACTTCCGACATTTTTTGGTACCTCTTTTTTAAGTATACAGAGCTGCCAACCTAATACGGAGGATGGTTAGCACCGCCTCTTTTTCTACAGCAGTCTTTTTTTAGAATATTTCTCTTCTTAACCCTTTACGGCGCAAGACAATTCGTATCATTTAAATTATACTGCCACAGGAATTCATGAACTAAATTAAACTAAAAAAATTTTTAATAAATTTTTAATTTAAAGAGGGTATAAAAACCGGCCTTTTCTGATATGTTAAAGACAGTGTTGCCAGACGTGGGGATTTCTCCCCACTTTGGAAAGTTTTGAAGCTTCAGGGGAAATATTTGGGGACAGAGATTTAGTGGGGAACAGTTTGGGGAAAAGAAAAATTTTGGGGAAATACACGGGGATTTTCTTTAAAATTAGTAAAAAATGACATTTTCCTAAAATTCAAAAAAAAAAAAAAAAAAAAAAAAAAAGGCAATTCTGGATGCTATTTGTATTTCAGAAATAGAAAAGTAACTTTTTCATCTTTTTGATTATAAAACTTATTCTGTTTTTTTTTTTTTTTTTTTTTTTTTTTTTTACAGAATAAATAGAGAAACAAGTGGGGAATTTTTTTTCCCACTTGTAATCGCTGATTCCAGCCAGGAATTATTTGGTTTTTCTATGTTAATGTTACAGCAAGTATAGTGAATGCTAAATATTTATTGATCACTGCTTCGCTTGAATAATCAAACTTATAGTAAGCTGGACTAGCATAAATTTGGATGATTTGTCTTAGCTAGCTTGAATTAAACTTGCACAGATGAAATATTCAGTTTGATGAGAACTCTTTAAGCTCCCTGGGTATACTTTGTTTTTCATGAAAAAAAAAAAAAAAAAAAAAAAAAAAAAAAAACTGTTTTTATATACTTATGCGTTAAGTACAAATGGTTAGAGATGGAGAAACTCAGAAAGTTAGACAAATAGACTCTCAGACAAATAGACAAAAGTTACACAAATTTAAAATTTGCCAAAAACTAGCGTATTGAAATTTATTTTTGTAAATGGGGATTTTTTCCTATAAAGAGCTTCATTTGGGGAAAAATGTGAGCTCAAATTTATTAAATATTTTTTAACTTTTTCCAAAAAATTTACATTTTTAGTGCAAATTCAGTTGGGGAATTTATTGGAAAAAACCCTTGTTTTGGGGAAATTTGAGAACTGTTTGGGGAAATTCATTTTGGAACATCTGGCAACACTGGTTAAAGACGTAAGTTTTTTCTAAAAAAATTTCTGGGATGAGTTTTTGCAGTTGGGAAGTAAAATTAGGTGGTATAAAATGTATACCACCGCCACTGAAAGGGATAATTCATCACAAATACATTTGAAGAGAATTACTCAAAAAATTAAGAAGTGTCAAAAAAGGGGCAATGCTAAAAATCCTCCGGATTACCGGCTGCTTACAGACTCACCTTTTCCCCCTGATTCCTCCACCAGAATATTTATTTGATATTTTTTACTCACTTAATGGTACAAACATACTATTAAAAATTCTGAAATAAAATTATCGGTGGAAAAATCAGGGGGAAAATGTTGTCTGCGACCATCCTGGCTTAGGTTGGCAGCTCTGAGTATAATGTTTTTCGTTTTTTATAATAGTAGTATAGTGGAGAATATTATTCTGTAAGTAAAGTGGTGTGAAACAAAGGCACGTCTAAAAACGCTCCGGAATAAATTATAAAAGCTTGCTATTCACTCTTTATAATTTTCTTTCGAAAATATGTAAAACAAGCTATTAATGAAGATTACTACTTTAAAAAAGTTGAGTTTAAAAGTTAAAATTAGTGATTGCTTAGAAATCTGTGTACACATATGTGAGCATCTCTAATTCATTCGAATCACTGTTCGTCCTGCCGATAGACCACGATGATAACAAATTTCTGTATGTGTCCCTGTAAAAAATATAAATGTTGAATTCCTTAAAATCAATAGGTTTTGTGCTACGATGACGTATAACATGTATATGTATTTGCAGCTTCATTGAATAAAGCATTTATATATATATATACCGATTTTTAAATAATTTGAGTCCATAGGCCATAATGATAAAGGACACATCTTTGTGTCTCTTTAAAAAAAACTTTAAGTGCTAGATTCACCAAACTCAATAGGGATCGTGCTGTGGTGACCTGTAACATACGTACCAACTTTTATCTCATTTGAAGAATGCGTTTAAACATTATCATATTCAGTCACTCACATATACGCATACACATGCACACACACACACACGCACGCACATCACCATAAAAATAGAAAAAATGAACTCATGTGACCTCAAAACGTATAGATACACGGAAATCAGAAAGTCGAATTTTTTTCATGATACTTATACTTTTCTACGTATGTATTTTACATTTTCTTATATTTTAAACCACCCTATGGATATCAATACTTTCTTTACGTATGTGTTTTACGTTTCCTTATATTTCCGCTCACCCTATGGATGTCGTTACAGAAGTAACTTAAAAAACAATAACTTTCACACAGTATTTCATCACAAATATCATAGCAGAAACATTGTTCATAATGCATATTTTTTGGGTATAGATTTCTAACAGTTGAATTTTATCTATGTGTGCTTATTAGAAAATAATATTGTGTACTCTGTGAAATATAAATTAGAATTTGTAAATTGCATGTTTATTTTGCACACTGAACAAAAACCATTATCAAGTAATATACTTTTACACTGGATTTCGATTATGTAAAACAAACTAAACTTCACGTTTTTGCACTCAAAATAGCTATGAATAGGTGAATATTTAAGTACTATCCGGTGTTATTGCCCTGTTAAGTTTATCTCTCTGCATCGATTTTTAATATATTTAAATGAAATCAAAAGATTGTTTATAATTTTCATGTTTCTGTTGAACTTTGAATGTTCTAAGTTTATACGTGTATCTAGATTGACATATTTTATTATGTCTTTGGGGAATGTGGATCATTAAACACGGTACAGCGCATAAAAATATCTTAAAATAAAATAATATATATATATATATATATATATATATATATAGGAAAATATATGTAACATAATAATGTATTATATAATTTATGACGATTAATATATTTTGGTAAAACATATGTATTTAATAATATTTAATTTGAATGAATATATATTATATAAAAATATTTTTCTTTATTAAAGAATACAAAAGCCTTTCTTTAAATTTATATCTTGGTTACTTTTCTTTTTTATATCTAAAAAGAAACACAATGTTAGTCAAGAACAATAAAAAAGATCTTTTTTTTTAAAGAAGCGTTTCTTGTCAGTAGAGCGTAATAATTATCTATAGAGTAGTGGTCGTTTCTGTTACTCTTCAGCCACCCTATGGATGACATTACAGAAAAAAAGAACAAAAAAAAAAAAAAAAAAAAGAAAGAAAAAGGAAAAAGGATTTCTTTTAAAGACACTTTTGCTTACTCACACAAGAAAAATCTTCAATTCCCTTCTTAATTGCTTTCAAGAACATAGAAATATTTCATCACAGATTTCATGGCAAAAACATTGTAAAAAGTTTTTGCTTCGTATCTCGCAGTAAAGATTTCTAAAAATTTAATGTTGGCAATATGTTTATTGAAAAATAATATTTTCCCCGTGATAAATTAAAAATTGTGAGTTTCACATGCTTTTATGTATTTAAACTAACAATAACACACACACACACAAAAAAAAAAAAAAAAAAAAAAAAAAAAAACTATGTTTATCAAATAATGTATTTTGTAACAGATGTATATGAATTAAAATATATCTACTTTATGCTTTTAAACGTAAAATAGCTATTAATACACAAATATTTGTTTAGTATAGGGCGTCATTGCTCTTTTAATTATATTTCTTTATTTCAGTTATTAATAAATTTTAAATACATGAAAGCTTGTAAGATTATTTTTCAATTAATTAAGTAAATAGATCCGATTTAAATTAAGTTTATTTCCGGTCTAAATTAAGTAAACAGATTCTGATTGCAATTAATAAACTATTTATTATATGTCTTTCCAGAAAGTTGCATATTAAGTATGGCATGAATAGTGTATTAAGCTGTTCTAATAGGATACACAACATAACTCGGACAAATTAGGCCATTAGTATTAATCCTATGATGTGTAATATTTTAATGTTAATTTGACTAAGTCATATCTAAACGTGTGTAAATAACATACAAGTAAGGGAAAGAAAGGTGATATACCTTTATCATCTCATCTACAAAACAATTATACATTCACTCAATGTAGATTATGATCTAGTTTTAAATTGCATTTATCACTAGTTTCACGATTCTTTTTTGTTATTGCTTATACAGATCTTTTATAATCAAGTTTTAATTCATTTTTTAATTTCAATATTTATAAAGTGTATATTATAAAATCTAAAGGTATATCATAATAATTTAAAGTTATACATTGAACATTAAAACTAGTGCCTTCACAAAGAGAAATGTGGATACCACTATGTTTATACAGCAATTTCAGATCAGACTAATCTTTGTTATCCGTTGATATTTATTTAAAATAATTATTATATAAAAAATTTCTTTCCAAACATTTTTTTGTGAGAACCCAGATTAAAACAGTAGAATCATCTCATTACAGTAAATTTATAACTTATTAAAAGAGATATACCTGTAATAAACACCTTATATTTACCTTATATTTTACTTTAATATAAGTACACACACACACACACACATATATATATATTATAATAATGTGATATAATGATTTTAATGTCGCATATTGCGATATAATGATTTTAATGTTATAAGCAAATCACCTTGTATAAACTGTTAGGAATATAAAAGCTGAATCAGAATCGTTACAATTTGGTTGAAAACGCAAATTGTTTTGGTAAATCTTATACCTTATTCGACACTCGTAACTAAAAGATTTTTATCAGTCAGTGTGTTTTCTGATCTGACAATACCTTTTTTGTAGGCAAAGTTAAGTTTTTAATTCTTTCATTGTGTTTCTACATATTTTAATATATATTTATACATGTAATTTGTTTTTGTATTTTTTATTTGAAACTTAATTTTTCTTTTGGTAAGGTGTAGATGGATAGACTGCATTTTAGTATTTTGTTAGCTGTACTTATAGAAGCTAATTTACAGATAGATAGATAGACATAAATTACAACTTCTTTCATTACACTGTTTTTATTTTTTGTAAATGGGTTTGTATAGATATCGGCACAAAAATCTTTTATATAAACTTATAATTCTGTAATCATATTGAACTTTTGCGCGATGTGAGGAAAGAATTAATTTAGATTTTCTGTGAGTTTCTACAGAATATAAATAGGAAGTTCAAATGAAAAAAAAAAGTTAATATGCAAATTTTAGTTTTGGTATCAAGACATTAAAAAATAATTTGTAACTAGTTATTATTATTATTATTATTATTATTATTATTATTATTATTAATATTACTATAAATAGATGTTATACTAAAGGAAATAAGTTATTTACAAATGCTTAAATTACCTTAAATATAATTGTTCCCAAGTAAATCAGGATTTAAATTTAAAAAGAAATAATCATTATTTAATTTACGTTTAAATTCTCCAAATATTCATAAAATAGAAATTTAGAATACATTTCACAACATGTCACCAATAATTAATTGAGCTGTATCTTAAATCTAAAATTCTTTAAAATTTACGAAATTTATTAATGGTGACAGTTTTAAAGAAATGTTCATAAATGCCACATGTTTAACTGCTTGCGAACTCTTATAACGCAATTTTACGGTTCAAATATTTTCGTAAGTAATTTTTTACTTTCTTCAGAATTTTACTGCTATCAGCAAACTTTTAGAGGCATAATTACATTTCGTCCTGTAACTTAATGTTTACGCTAGCATATTTCAAATAATATTTACCTTAATTCAACAAATTTTATTTTTGAAAACAAAAATAATTCTTACATTGTTATGTGACAAGTATGGGGAAAACTATTTTAAATGTATTAGTGAATTTCCGTTTTCTTTTATTATCTTAAAAATGAATTAAATATACAATTTGCGTGTTTTTGCATCGATAAAAAAAAAAAAAAAAAAATCTTTATCTTATGCGCAGATAAAAATACACAAACGTAAATATGTTTCTTTTCTTTCTTTCTTTCTTTCTTTCTTTTTTTTTTTTTTTTTTTTTTAATTAATCCATGGAAATATGGTTTTGAATATAAATTGCAGATTATAAAATATTTTTTTTAATAATACAGGATGTATAGATGTTGTGAAATGTGAGAAAAAGGTGAAGAAGCAACGGACAAGGAAAAATTAAGTTTTATTCACGATAAACGTCAGTAAACAAAAAACACTGCTCAGAAAGAAAAAAACAAGAAAGAAAGAAAGAAAGAAATCCGAGATCTGATACCATTCTTGCTGATTCTTATGTAAAATGACATCCTGAATCTGAATATGACTCCCATTTCGCACAATCACCCACTGTTTTCTAGATACACCACCCCCTCTCCCAATTTCTTTCTATGTTCGATAATTTTCTGACCATGCATTTGATTTGAAGAATGAAAAATAATTAATTTAACACCAAAAAAAAAAAAATAATAATAATAAATAAATAAATTTAAAAAAATAACATTAATAACATATTAAAAAAATATATATATGACTAGCAGACCCGGCCACGCGTTGCTGTGACTAAGTTATACGTTGAATTATACGGCTGTAAACTATTTAGTACAGTCAAATTATTATTTACGAACAAAGACGAAAACGTTGTAGCCGATGTAAAAACCCACAGGGTCGAGATTTGAAACTTAGGTCAAAATTTGGAAGCGATTGATAAAAATTTTCGTAGTGTTGATATTAAGCACAAATTAATTTTATTGTAGGGTCCTATAAATTTTAATGGAGAAGTGATATATATTATTTCTAATGCTACTTTGGATAAAATTGCTAAAATGACTAATATATAAATTAAATTCTATTAAAATTCTATTAAAATAAAAGTATAAAAGAAACAGACGATTGTAAAATCAATTTTTATGGAGGAGTGAAACATAATATATGCTATAATGGATAATTTTACTATAAAATGACCTCATCATTTTAAATATTTTAAAGAGGGCAACAGCTGTAGTTATAAAAAGGAAAACAATAAGGCTAAACCAGAAAAATAAGTAAATTTGATAAATATTTTAAAACTTTAAAATTGGAAATCTTATGAAATATTGGACATTTAAAGTAAATACATGTATTATTTTAAATAGAAAAAGATTTTGGAAAAGTTTAGTGTATTTTAACGAAGTGATGAGAAGTTTTTGAGTATGTTAAATTTTAATAGTAAATTCAAGTTAATAAAGATGGGAAACATTGAGGATTAAGATAAGAATAATTATAAGATAAAAAAATAAAAAAACTTTTTATATACCATGCTTTTAAATTTTAATATACTAATAATATACTAATTAAAAGGAAAATGATAAATATTCTATCATAGTTTGAAGTCAAATTTGTTTTCAAATGTCTAAATAAAATATCTGATGTAAGATACTAATATTTTGCAGCGGAATAGATTTCATTTCTGTCATCCTTGGCGAAAAAAAAAAGAATATCGCCAAATTATCTGGCGAAAATATTTAATTCCTTTCAAAAATCATGGTTATTTTAACAACTTATATTAAAAGAGTAATGAATAATATGAAACAATATTTTGTACAATACATATTACATGTCATACATACGTACAATGAATAACACATATTACATTTCGCACAATGCATACATCTGGCATGTATATTTTCGTGTTACGCTTTTGATCGCCAAATAGTAATAATAATAATAAAAAAAGCCAAGGGCGACAGAGTTTTGAAATTTAAAATTAAAATTTTGTCAATTTGACAGCAAAATAATTCAAACTAACACCCGCGATAACTAATACGTATCTATACCCAAATATAAGGATTAAAATCGGGAAATAAATTTCCTCGATTTTTAATAATTTCTTACAAAAAACCCAGTGGGCAATTAACATAGGAAATCTTTTTCTTGGCTGCACAGACGGTCAGTGAGTCACACTTCGCTTGCGTATAGAACTCATAGATATAGTATAGCATATATAGAATAGAGTGATCATTGGGGAGAAAAAAGTTATTCCTTTTCATTTGGGAAAAGACGACGTTTTTACCAAAATATGGCCGTCTTTCCCCGAGTGAATACACACGGGAATACATACTAATATTTTAGCAAATAAAATTTATGAATAATTTATTTGCTAAAGGGGAATGGAAGACTCCAGATACAGTTTCAAATTCATATTTCTTTCTTTCTTTTTTTTTTTTTTTTTTTTCAATACCACTTAATGGCTGTTTCCAAAGCTTTTATTATTTTTTTTTTTTTTCGGCATCAAAAATCTTTGTACGATAACATGGGGATGAGAGATCTATATATATTACTATATCTATGATAGAACTACATTAGCACTTTATCAATGTGTATAAAATCTTTAAATTGATTATGACGTCAATTTTCGTGAGATGCATAATTTAACTTTTTATAATTTTTTAACGTTCACGTTTGATTAAATGTATTTATTTTTATGTCGAAAGAAAATGAACTCGTATTTTTTTTTTTTTTTTTGGCAACAATTAAATTAATGGAACTCACAGATATTTTGGAGCAACTTTAATAAAGGTCTATAATTAACAAATAATTGCAATAAAACAATATTGTGACAATAAATTGAGATAAAAACTGTCCTATCTCTCAAGTTGGATCAAACTGCACACAGTGTGCAAAATTTCATTAAAATCGGTTCCTTAGTTTAGGAGTTTACCCCGAACGAACATCGTGACACGTAATTTATATATATATACAGATATGTAATGCATAATTTCAGTGGCAGATCCCCCCTCCCAAGAAAATAAAAATAAAATACAATACAATAAAAAAATAATAATAATAATTCCCTTGTTGCAAGTGTTTATTTTTTAGAATTTTCCAACTCTGTAGCCCTTCAGGAGATTTTAAATGTTAAAACAATCTTCCCCTCTCCTAAAAATAAAATTTATAGCCATAAAATCCCCGAAAAATGGGGGTATTCCTAAAAAAGGTGGGTGATAGAGCAAAATGGGCGTCATTTTACATAAGAATGTGCTGAAATGGTGTCAGAGGCAATTTTCTTGCCGAGCAGTGTAATGTACAATTCGTGCATATTATACGAACAGAGAAGAAATGTGATTTCTCAGAACGGAATGAGTTCTCATAATGGGTAATGTTTCCCTTGACCGAAAGCAGACTTGCACACTAACTAACAAGGAAACATTCAAAAGGTGCCGTCTTCAAAAAATATTCAAAAGAAAATATATTTTATTCTACTCTTCATAAAACACCAGGAAGTGAAAAAATTATCGGCTGAAATGAATTACAACGACCACAAAAAATTATCAAAATTAAGCATAATTTGGCGATTTAGCGCTGTTAGGCGTTCAGTTTGCTAGCACAGAGATTGTCGTGTACGAACAGAACCGTGTTTTGTTTCTCCGCCAAGTACTCAAAATCAATCGCCTAACAATGTGAAATCGCCAAAAATGCTTAATTTTGATAATTTCTTGTGGTCGCTGTAATTCATTTCAGCCGATATATATTTTTTTTTCATTTTCTGGTGTTTTTGGGAGAGTAGAATCACACATTTTTTTTTTTTTTTTTCAATATTTTTTGAAGACCACACCTTTTAAATGTTTCCTTGTAAGTGTGAAATCCATGAGGTTGTCAATGAGAGTCTGTGGTATCCTCTTCAACTGCTGTAGAAGAGAGTTTACCGATTGCTGAATTGTATCTAGGGATGATCAGCGACTAGTGTTAAAATAAATTTAATAAAAATCTTTTTCGGAAAACTTGGCCAAGGCTCCCTAGTTTCCCCTACTATATAATATGGACTATAAAATCCTCTCATAAAGATGTAGGTATTTTATGTCTTTCTTTCTTTTGTTCTATCTTATTGTTTTTAAATATGCAAATTAATAATTAATCCTCACCCAGCGTTCCCAACTTTTATAATGTATTCACGAGCATTTTTAGCCCCGCCTTCTTTTTTGCACTAGAAATTTTGAA
The DNA here is from genome assembly GCA_963930645.1 of Salticus scenicus. Classification (NCBI taxonomy): domain Eukaryota; kingdom Metazoa; phylum Arthropoda; class Arachnida; order Araneae; family Salticidae; genus Salticus; species Salticus scenicus. Next base: position 111,609,552 of record OZ005652.1, read on the forward strand.
GGTTATTTCTCTTTAATATGTGACAACGATTAAATAAGAAGAAAACCATTTTTCAAAATTCCCGGTATGAAAAAGAGGCGGGGCTAAAAATGCTCGTGAATAAATTGTAAAAGTTGGGAACTCTGTCCTCACCAGGAATACGAATTTAGCGCAACTCTTATACCACTATCTATGATACAAAATTTCTTTATTTTAAACACGATATTATCGGAAGAGAATTTTTAAAAACAAATAGTGATATGATTTCTGCATCAACATCCCATCCTTACGTTTCTCATAAAAATAGCTTTAACCGTCCCGATAAAATTATTAGCATACTTGCCATCCATCTCATTAATAACCGTACAATTGTTAACACCCCCTGAAAAAACTCCCCTTTTCTCACACCACTATATTTTTAGAGTTATTCTTTCCAAATATTGTTACGAATAAATGAGACTAAAATTACTCTAAAAAAATATTGGTGTGAAAAAAAAGGCGTGTACTAAAAATTGTACGGTTCATAATGAGATTGTTGGCAAGTATGTATTAGCATCTTGCTTTAAAATATTATCAAGTATGCGCTATACTTTGTATTATGCATATTTAGCAGCAAAGTATCATACTTTAACTGTTTATTCTGTTTTTGATTAAAATAACATTTTAATATTTGTGTATTAATTATCATATTTTTACTTTAATAATTCAATATTTTAAATTTACTTTTTTCTTAACGCAACTATCAGCAAGTGTAAGTAGTTTGTTTTGTATACTACTTATAAAAATACAATGATATATCATATTATATAGATAATCAAATATCATATACATATCAAATACGTAATGAAAAATGTAATAAAAAAAAAAAAAAAAAAAAAAAAGAAAGAAAGGAAAGGAAAAGAAAAATGGGATCTGATCTAAAAACTACCATACCATACTCAAATCCTAATATTATGTTTAATAATTTTACATATACATTTTCAAATTGCTTCCTTAAAGCTAATAATTTGTTAATGAGTATGTTTTGATTTTGCTAAATTCGGATACATTTATAGAAAGATTGTTAAAGTTTTCTTTTGAACTAAATAATTTATTAAAAGATGTGTTTTTAAACATGCTATAAAGATAATTCAGCTATTTTCACACTAAGATTTTTATAAATAGTAAATTATAAACTCCAGTATTCAGCAGTTGTTATCCTTAATTAGAACTGAAGTTTCATGAAGATACTGCTAATGACTTTCCTTTTATTCATTCTTTAGCCATTCAAAGTCAATAAAGAGAATAACACGGGGTTGCTAAAGTTAGTACAATGCAATTTTGGTAACTGATGGCTTCCATTGAAATCCTTAAAATTGTGACCACAATTCAGGGCTCATAAATGAGCCTTAATACCATTGTTAAATATGGAATTTCTAGAATAGAGTTCAGTTTAATCATAGCTTTTCTTGTCGTAATTATTTTAACTTATAAGGCTTCGAAGCAAGAATAATTTTCTTTTCAAAAAATAAATAAACGATGAAACATAAAATTTAGGAGGTGGCAGCGATCTATATTTATAGCGATCATTATTTTTAACAAATTTTGCTTTAATATCGAATTTTTCCAATATTATAAAATAAAAATAAAAGAAAATATTAGTAGTATTGAAAAAGCAGGATATAAGGTAGGTGCTCCAGTGATTGGCATGCTCCAGTAATTGGCATGCTCCATCTATCCCGAAATAATAAATAATTAAGAAAAATAATAAAATCATACATTTTACCTATAAGAATTTGAACATTTTATCTCAAACACTGGAGCATAGGGTACTAATAACTTGTAAAATTAATAACTAGCAGTGTCAAACACTGCAACATAGGGGGCCACTTACTGATAAAATGAAAAACTGGCACTGTCAATTACTAGAACACTGAGTGGGTGTCAAATAAAAATTCATTAAAAAAAAATAATTGTTATCAAATGTATATATTTTAACAAATATGTGGTTCTGGATGTCTTTCATGCCATATGTACTAACTTAAGATTTCTAAAAATATTTGCTGATGGCTAGAACATTAAAAACATCAGATATTGCTCTATAGGTGTCAACCACTGGTGTACTTAACTACGCCCTCTAAATTACAAAATGTTTTAAATTTTTCGGAATTAAAAAAAAAAAAAAAAGTAAGAAAAGAAAATTTAATGTTTTAAAGCATGTAGTATGGTTAGTAATTTAACCTTTAAATGCATAGCGTGTAGATCAGCGTCGTATGTTAAAAACATTATATCTCTCTACGTTGCAAAGTCTGCATAATGTTTTTATTTTAATTTTAATTTTACCAAAACTATCTTATTGTTTCCGAACGCAACAAGAATCTTTGGATGTTTATTCCCGTATATGTGACAATTTTCATTGTTGGCGCGCTATTTGGGTACAATTTCATTTCGGAGGGTGTTACAAAATATGGTTATTCATGTAAAAAGTAATAAAAACATACAGCAATAATTGTTTGTAATGGATTTATATTTTTGCACATACTGATAAATTTATGCAACAAAAATATAGCTTTTTTTCGAATGTAAAAATACTACAATATGCAAAATAGGTTCGCTAATTAGTCCACTAATCTTAAAATGAATCCCATGTGGGTTTATTTTATTTTCGTATTTTTCCCATTAACAACACCCATTTCTCGGTTGGTTTCATGTGTTATTTATAAAAAATAAAAATTCATGTATTTAAAGTTAATAACACAAGTATTTAACTTAACACATCTTTCATTTATTGAAAAAATAAATTAATAAATAAATAGAATAAAAATTAGCGTATCTCATATTTGCCAACATCCTCATAGCTGCCAATATTTTAATTTATTCCGGAGTATTTTTAGCTCCGCCTCTATTTCGCACTACTTTATTTTTAGAATATTTTTCTCCAATATATAACTATCATAAAATAGGAAAACTTTAGTCTTAAAATAATAATAATAATGATAAATAAATAAATAAATAAGTGGCATGGATTAAAGGCGGAGCTAAAAGTACTCCGGAAAAAATTAAAATATTGGCAGCTATCCATCCTAATTAATATTCCGTAGTGCTGTTAGTCCCGCCCTTTTTTGCACATCAGAAAACTTTTAGAGTAATATTCTCAAAATGCAATTACGATTAAATAAGAAGAAAAATACTTTTTAATGATACTGGTGTGAAAAAGAAAGCGGATCTAATAATGCTATCAAATATTTATTAGTATGTTTTTAAGTATGTATAAAGTCTTACTTGCCAACATCCTAATCCAAGGAAAATACTCTAAAAAGCTACTGGTGTGTAAAAGAAGGTGGGGCTAATAATACTACGAAATATTAATTAGTATGTTGTCAAGTATGCTATCTTAATACCAGTATGCGTATTCCTTACATCTCCTCCCAAATCAATTAACGAATTTCAACCAAAATTTACATAAGTAGTTAATGATTATGACCAAAATTTAAGTACTATGAGAGATTAAAAGCTTCAATGCATGAAGGATGGGAGGTCATAAATAACACCTTTCGAAAATCTTATTTTTGTAGGGTTTCTATGTTAATAATGTAGTTAAAAACTTCAAAGTTTGATATATAGGCTACTTCTAAAGGATACATTTCTCCTAAGTAGAGTTTTTAACAATTGTAAATTATAAAGCGGTAAAATAGTAAAAAATTTTCTAAAATTATGTTTCTTATAATTTCATGTATTCAATTTAAGCACTTTACTGTGAATACACCAAAACTACTTTTAAGCCTAAGATAATTTAAATAATAATAATAATAATAATAATAATATGTTTGAATGCCGCCACTTAAAAAAAATATGTATATGTATATATATATTGAGAATTAAGTCCTCTTGTCTTTGAAAATGACGTCATTTCTCATTTCGATAGGAAACATTGCTGTGCTTTACTATGACTGGGTGGGGATACTTACTAGCGATATAATAAATATTGTTTACTAGTGATACAATAAATAGCAAGAAAAAGTAATCTTAACTCCAAATTAAAATATAATATCAGAAATATTTTACATGCTACTGATAAATATTTTATGTGTCTGCAAAAAAAAAAAAAAATAATAATAATAATAATAATAATAAAATAAAATAAAAAAAAAGACACTTTTCTTGAAAAAACATTTTTTTTCTTCTTTTTTTAAAGTATTGACTTGTCAGAGTTATGTTTTACAAATATAAATAATCATATTTTTGAGACTAGAAAGTAGATATACAAGTTTAAAAAAAGAGATTTATCATTATAAAATTGATTCATTTACATATTGTGACTAGCGAAGAGGGCAAACCAGATAAAATATATAATAACTTTCTACAAAAAGTCTACGACTGAAAAATTTATACATTTTTATTAATTATACACAGAAATACACAGAATTCTTAAATACACAGAAATAACCCAGACTATAAACAAAGAAATATAAATGATATAAATAAAGAAATAACTTGATTCTCTGTGTTGCTAAAGCTAAAATTTTAATTATTTATACCTAGAAAAAATATATTATTTGAGAGTCACTAATTTATTATAAGACACAAGTTTAAATTTTCTATGTGAATATCATTATTAAATTAGGAAACATAATAATAATAATAATAATAAAATAATTTTACAATTATTAAGTGATTTTATGCTTGCACACAATTACAAGTGCGTGTGTGTGTGTGTGGGGGGGGGGTTAATGTTTTAGTACGGAGGGCTATTAGTCTCAGTCCACGGATTTTTACGATAGCAGTTGGACATTTATCGAAATCGGAGATTTATCAAAAATATAATTGAATAATTTAAAAGTGATGTTATAATTTGAAAAAAAAAAAAAACTAACTGTCCTCTATACTAAACTAAATTAAATTCTGCTTTTGCCAGAATTTCATCAAAAACGTTTTTCTTTTAGTGCGGAGGACTATTAATCTCAGTCTACGGATTTTTGCAATACCAGATTTACGATAGATGGACATTTATCGCAATCGAAAATTTGTCGAAAATACATTTGAATAATTTGAAAACGATGTTATAATTTGGAAAAAAAAAAAAAAAAAAAAAAAAAACTAATTGTCCTCCATACTAAACTAAATTCTACTTTTGTCAGAATTTCATCAAAATCGTTTTTAGTACGGAGGACTATTAGTGTCAATTTACGGATAAATCTTTTTTTTTTTTTTTAATTATATAAATTGCTTATAATTTAGTTTTATAGTTATTATTATGTTCTAAAATTTGGAGATAGTTTTTTAATCTAGAGTTAAAGTAAATTTCAAATGGATTACATTTATAATTATTTATTATAATTTACAACATTCAATTCAAATAGAAAATTGTAAAATCTCATTTTGTAAAACACAAAACTTTCTTTAAAACTATAAAAAAAAAATGTTTTATTTTCGTAAGCGTGCGCAAAGAAAAAGAAAAAAAAGTAAGTTTAAATAAATAAAAATGAAAGTACAGATTTTAAAATTCAGGAATTTGAAAACAACTACTAAATATTTCACAATACATTTTACATCCCTTGGTAAATTCACATTAAATCATGAATACTTAATTTTAATAATCAATATTTAAGTGTTGCTATAGTAACGTACTACATAATAAGAACAATAATAGAGTTATTACTGTAACCGCAAATTTGCTCCCCTTTAGTGTAAATACGATCAAGTTATAATAATTCTTAATAATTTTCATTGACTGATTTAAATAGTGTAAGGCATGTAATTTGTCTAATACAAATCTAGTAAAAATGCTTTTTTTTTTTTTTTTAATGAGAATTTCTGTGTCTTCTGATACAAGCAACAAATAGTAATAATAATAATAATAATAATAATAATAGTTACATTATGCGTGGTATAAGAGTTTAATACAGAGGAGAAATTTCAAAAACATATTTTTATTTGTTTATTTATTTTATTATTATTATTTTATGTAGGCTTTTTCTTTTTAAGTAATTGTAGCCTTTTATATTTTGGAATAAATTATTTCATATTATTTAATATTACGGTCATAGCTGCAACCCTGGTGATTTCTAACACCACTATTCCAATGCACTTTATTTAGTAATGAAAAACATTCAAATAAATTAAACGAAGGAGACGAAGGTTAAGATATAGTGCTAAAAAAATGTGGACTGTCGTAAAATATGACGCTGTTTTTTCCAGTTTGAAAGAAATAAAATTCCAGTCCTAATATTTTTAAAGGAATAATTCTACATGTACAATTCTTAAAAAAAAAAAAAAAAAAAAAAAAAAAAAAAAAAGAAAGAAAAAAGAAAGAAAAGAAAAAAACGTAAAATTTATTTATAACACTCATAAAATGTATAAAATATCTAAATTGTAAATTAGTTATTGACTAATTTATTTAATCAGAAAATAAATTTCTTTGCATTTTTTAAAAATACATTCCTAATATAAATATATAACTTTTAGTGATGCCTTAAGCTTAAAGCACTTTCCTTTACTCTTTCTTTCTTTCTTTTTCTTTCTTTCTTTTCTTTTTCTTTTTTTTTTTTTTTTTTTTTTTTTTTTTTATAAAGTTCAGTAATGTATTGCAGTTATTTTAGTTGATTGAATAATAAGAAGATTACTATAAAAAGTGGTATTCAATTAAAGTATTTTTAAAAGCTCTTTTATATCTAATTTATTATTTTACTCGTCTTTCAGTTTTTGATAGATTTATGTGCTTTTGAACTTCTTCAGTAGGATTTAAACATTTTTATCAAATTTCTGCATAAATATATATATATATATTATTTAATTTAAATATTAAAGCAATTTTAAATAAGAGCATAATAATAAAGAATACACATACTTGTTTCGAGCATTAAATTTGTGCGCTTTTTATTTTGATGTGTATATATTAAAAAAAAAAAAAAAAAAAAAAAAGTGTTCCATATCAGATATATCTTAATTTGTGTTAAATCTGGCTACCAGACTATAATGCACGAAACTGCTTCAAAGTTAATGACTACTACGCGTCATATTTATAAATAAAGGTTCAAATTATTTTAAAAAATAGTCAGTAACCACGATTGTATCCAAACTTTTTTCCTTTTCCATAACATCAAACAACTATATCCGGGGTCTTTGTCTCCGCCGTTTATTCAGGACACATTCAGAAATGAGAAAGGTGTGATTTTTTTTTTTTTTTCTACCAATATTTTTATGCAATATATTTTATTCTGTTTAGCCACGCGTTGTAACTTTTAAAGCACGATAAATATTTCTTTGAGAAAAAAAAGTGGTGGTTAAACAGGTGAAATTTTGTCATCCCTTAAATTGCCCTAAAAGAAAGGCGGAGACTACGACTCCCTGCTATGTTGTCTTAACAACCATGATCGATATCTAAACTTTTTAAGAAAGAGGACATTTTTTTTTTTAAATTCTTCCTGTGAGTAATGACATAATTTTAATAGGTTAATTTTTGTTCATTACTCTATTATTCCTCGATTGTCTAATCATAATGAATATTTAAAATAGAAATTTAAATCATAAACGTACTATAGAATTTTAACATTGAATACCTGCCAACATCGTAATTAATATTCTGTAGTGTGGTTAGTCCCGCCCATTTTTTCACATCAGAAAATTTTTAGAGAAATATTCTCTATATGCAATTACGATTAAATTAGAAGAAAAATAATCTAAAAAAAAAAAAAAAAAAAAAAAAAAAAAAAATCTGGTTTGAAAAAGAAGGCGGGGCTAACAACACTACGGAATATTAATTAGTATGTTGGCAAGCATGACATTGTCTTGAGCAGCTTCCGAAAATGTGTCTTTTTTTTTTTTTCTCTCTCTTAACATTTAAAAGATCTGCATACAAAGTCCTAAAAGTCACATACTGATGGCATTAGCTCAGTTTTGTAGGGCTCTTGGACATTAAAAAAAAAAAAAAAAAAAAAAAAAAATTAGAATCCTATCCTGGGGAATTTTACCTCTTGTAAAAGTTGATTTCGTCACTTTGTAATAAATATTGTTACAAGAATGATTGAAAAGTAAATTACACTTGAAATAAAAATACTACAAATAGTAAATATAAATGGAAACAAGCAATCCGTATTGAACAATGTAATCAAAAGTCTTTTTTTTTTTTTTTTTTTTTTCTGTGCATTTCTCCATATAATAATATGTTCATTTCACCCCATTGTTCTAAGAGAATACATGGAGTATTTCTTTACATATATATGCACATATATATATATATATATATATATATATATATATATATATATATATATATATATAAACTTCAGAAACGTGTCCTAACTTGCGTCATGAACTGTATGTTTGAAGGTACTAATCTGAGTAACAAAGATGTTTTTTTGAAATAAATATGAGTCCTATTAGGTGTTTCGCTTCATGTTGTCATAGGATAATTTATTATTCAGTCGTACTTTAGTGTTTGAGGGGAAAAAATGTGTAAACCATTACCAGCATTAATCTTGATAAAATTAAAATGCCTATATTAAAAGGTGTTTTCAAGATTTCTGTGCTGAAAACCGAACACATTTATTTTTATTCAAACGTGAATAGTACGAATGTATGTATTTTTTGACTTATAGTTTAGTTTTATTTAATTTTGTATTATATAAAATGGAATTGATAACAATGTATAAACTAGCAAATCAGTGATTTTTTTTTCATTCTAATGTTAACACTTTCGTGACCGCATGTTTTTGTCTTTTTCACAGTAAGGTCCGCCTGTGGGTTTTATTCCCCCCAGTTACAATATTTCAGAACAAAATTTTTCGTATTCACATTTATAATACAAATGAATATACATTATATTTACAATTTTTCTAATCAAAGCATTTGTGACAATAGTATATTTATAGTACTAATATGAATATTGGATATATTTTTAAGAAATAAATAACATACAAATTCCGAAAGAAACGCCCACTGGTGGAGTTAGAGTTTTTCAAATGTCGTGAAACTATGTCAGTGGTCACGAAAGTGCTAACTTATTGTTTAGTTTTATTTAATTTTGTATTATATAAAATGGAATCAATAATAATGTATAAACTGGCAAATCAGTGAAAATGTGTTTTTTACTTTTAATGCACAGAGTGGTCATAAAATAATTTTTATTATTTGATAGAATATTATTACATAGAAAACTAATGGAATCGATGAAACCAAATTTCCTCTACAAAATGTCAAATACATGAGGTAATGATTTTCGCAAAGACAAAATTAGAGCCAAAAGTCGCCAATAGGGGTATTATGATGCTGCTACTAAGTACGCACTATTGATTTTGTACAATCTAGGTAGATTATGTAACTTTCTTAATGTATGTTTGATTTTTAAACTATTGAAAAGGAAATAAACCAATATTTTATATAAATGCACAAAAAAAAAAAAAAAAAAAAAGAATTATGTAAAATTTACTAATGTTCGAATAAAAATGCACAGGCAGAAATGATTGAGGTGTCGTTAAAACGGTACGTTATTGTTTGCATAATCCATTTTCCTTGCATTCATTTGAAAAATTTACTTATATTGTTTTTAACATCTTCAAAAATTAGATGTACACTCGAAAAGTTGCATAATCTCTCTCGATTGCACAAATTCAATAGTGATTATGTAACATCAATGCCAAAATCTTCCTTATCGCAGTATTTTGCTTTTAATCCTTTTCTTCGCGGAAAACATATTAAAGAGAAATAAAAATTTATTTAAAAATAATAAAAGAGTCTTGCTTTATAATTTTCAGCACAATATTCCTAATTTAAGTTTTGTTATGATCTAATTTTAAAGTTTTCTATAAAAGGAAATCCCTAAGCTCGAATACTGCTATTATTAGTGTTTTCTTTTAGTATTTAAATTATTTTTTATAAGTTTTCTTTTTTCTAATAAAACATTTTAGAATGCTTATTTTATTACTGATGTTAATGGAACTATCGAAGCTACTTATTGCTATTGTTTAACAAAAATGTCATTTTAAATCTCAGCTAGAAAAATCTAATTAATCTGATAGCCAATATAACTCTACATTGATTAAAATTTAAGTGACAGAGTGCTCGGAAAACACAAATGTTTCATGTGTACTGATCGGAATGCAATGAAACTCCAGACGTGAATTATACGGATTATACAGTGGACGTTTACGTCAGTAAGACATTTAAAAATCTCACTAACAACTTGTCGCTTTTTTCTGTGTTTGACTCTTTTGTGCTGTTAATGCAACAGATAACTATTTGTGTGTTATTGCAGACGCAATACCGCCTCGTTATAGAAACTTCTAATGGCTTTGTTTACAGCAACATAATAATAACAGGAGTTAGTACAGTCAATTTTTTGAATAACACTATTTTAAAAAAGTAATATCTATATTGTTAAATCAAAGATAGATAACTACTGCAGATGATCACTATTTTTTTTTTTTCTGTTTAAGACACGTGATCGCACCGACCACTGTAAACACCACAAGAACATTTTTAGAACGACTAAAGATACTTTTATAGCAAATATCAGTTCCGCCTTACTTATTTGCATCTACTTTTCTTTGTAAAGCTTTATGTTTTAGTAAAACGTAAAACAGATTTTAACTATAATCCTCGACTCAACATTATTTATAAAACACTGACTTGAAATTTTATACTTACAGGAGGTAACTGGAGCTATTCCTGTTTTATTGCTACTGTCAATTTCATTTTAATATGAATGAATTTAATGTGTGTAAATATTAATATTATATTAAAGAAATTTTACACCTAAGAATGCACAATGTATCACATTTCTTTTAAATTCAAGTCTTTATATTTTTAAACGTATATGTTTCCGATAAAATGATTTGGCAATTGATTCTTTTATAAGGGAAATCGTAACTGGAAATTCTTTTTGAGAAAGCTATTTCCGTGAGAATCGTATACGGAAACTCCTACCGTGAAAATCCTATCCAAAAATTTTTACATTCTCATTAAAGTCACAAAAGGAACTGATGTTTAATACGTGCACTTTTTTTTTTTTTTTTTGTCGGAGTTTTTTACAAATCCCTTAACAAATCTTATTAAAGCTTTTTTAATTTTTAAGTAATAGTTAATTTTAAGTAATAGAATGAAAGAAAATTTATTGTCACATATATGGTTTGTTTATAATTTTATTGAAATAAAATAAAAGTTTTTCGTAATATAGAACTTAAATTCAAAATTAGACATGTTTATAAAATTAAAAAAGCAATTATTCACGCTATAAATACGGCTCTGTACATAGTTGCCACTATTTTAATTTATTACGGAGTATTTTTCGCGCCGCCATTATTTTATACCACTTTTTTTTTTTTCTTATTTTATAGAAGTTATATATTGAATAAAAGTTTTCTATAAATAAAGTAATACGAAATAAAGGCGGGGCTAAAAATACTGCGGAATAAATTAACAATTTCGCGACTGCATGTTATTGTCTTTTTTACCGCCTGTGAGCGTTATTCTCCCAAGTTAAAAATTTTCAGAACAAAATTTACATTTATATTACAAATTGATGATTTACATTATAGACATATTTTCTCTAATCAAAGTATTTGCACCCATAGTATATTGATTGTACAAATATGAACATTGTGTATATTTTTAAGAAAAAAGTAACATACAAATGGGAAAAGAAACGCCCACTGGGGAAGTTACATATTTTCAAATGACATGCAGACCTGCCAACCTAATCCGGCAATTTTTTAGTACCGCCCATTTTTCTACACCACTAATTTTTTAGAGTATTTGTTTTCTTTATTCATCGTAAATATATTTGAAGAGAATAACTCCAAAAATTAAGTGGTGTAGAAAAATGGGCGGTACTAATAATTTGCCGGATTAGGTTGGCAGGTCTGGACATGAATCTACGTTAGTGGTCGCGAAAGTGTTAAAATGTTGGCGTCTATGTTGTGCAGTGCTGACAGACCTGGCGGATTTTTTATTCAATAATCGCCAATAATTTTTAATTGTAACGCTTGCGTAATCACTTCGAAGAGTGATAGTATAGCATGTATATCAAATGTCACATCTCAAAATTATTGGTGATTATTGAATAAAAATCCGCTACATCTGGCAAAACTCATGCTCTGTAAGAATAAATGAAAAAATAAAAAATAAAACGTAGTTTCATACATCCCAGTTATATAGCGCACTGGTTATTCCAGTTAGTAAAATACTGACGCGTTAAGTTAAAGAACACAGTTTTTCCGTAGAAAATGTTTGATTCGATGCATAAATTTTTTAAAACGTTCATTAAATGCATTTATAATTTATAATGATATTTCGGTTAAAAATTATAATTTATTTCAATATGACAAATATGCATATAAGTCATTCAGTAAGAAAAAAAATATTTCGCTTTCTAGATATCTGTTTAATTCCTTTGAATCTCTCCTTTTTTGTAAATACATATTTTATGAAACAGTAAACGTTATTTTGTTTAGGAGAAGGAAGAATAATTAATAGCATCACGTTGAAGATTAATAGTATTTTGTTTATATTTATACAGCATGCGCTTTTAAAAAACATGTTAATACATTTTTAATATTTTAAACCTCAGCAGTTTCAATAGTAGACAACTATTTTAAAGTTCAAAATATTAAGATGTTACAAAATATACCGGTTCTTGTAAATTTTATATATGTATAGCATTTTTTCCGCTTAAATTGTTTTTTGATTACAAATTTTTATACTGATTTTATTCAAAGAAGGAAATGAAAAAAGCTATAAAAATCTCGCTTTTGAATTTTAAATGATTATCATGAAAGATTGACACGTGAAGTATAAAAATTTCCTCCAGTGAAGGAAAAGGTAACAACGTGCAATCTCTATCTTTCTAAACAATCTCTTCTTTTCACTGATTTTAATATCCCGAATATTTATTTATTTATTTTTTTTTTTAAGCATGGCGTTTCATACTTTAATGCATATTTAAATATAGTCAGGTTTTAAAAAAAAGTATATATTTGAAGTTAGGCATAAAAATGTCTTATTCATAAAAGCTATTTTGATAGAATCTTCATCTCGCATGTCATCACGAAGCCCGTATATTTACAAGAACTTCATTTTCATATACAAAAAAGCGAACATATGGGTTATTTTTATAGACAAGGAGAGTATTCATAAAATAGAGGCTGAAAGCTTTGGCATTAACCCCATTTTTCGCATGTTTGAGGGAATATATTCAGCAATTTTTCTTCGCTGCTTCATCGAATTTTTTGACATATTTTGAAAAACGTATATAACGCGATGAAAAGTGTACATTTCAGCATTTTTATCGCAGATGGCTTTAAGTTTTCTGACAATTCGTTTTCGTTAAAACTGATTTAAAATTTTGAGATATAAGTGGCATTATTTTTAAATTTTACTTGAAAATTTCAAGCTGAACACGCTATTAAAAAGTAATTATATGAGAATACTTTAAATTGAAAATAAATTCTGCTTTAGGTTTTTGTAATATTATACGAAATTTATCTTCTAAATGTGGTACAGTATGTCCCACCCAATTGATATATATATATATATATATATATATATATATATATATATATATATCAATTTACAATTGTGTTTATGTTATTTGAATCATATATACTTTTTTATTTAATTTTTTGTGATTAGTTTTTTTATAATTTCTGTATATTTAAAATCTTTAATCAGCATTGAATTACGTAATAGAAGAAAAATTATTTAATGGTATTAACAGACACAATTATTTTGAAAAATTCAAAATATTTTATACAGGGATCACCTTCTCCGCCTTTATTGAGAGGGAATTCGAGGACGCGACATTTCGGTCTTTTACCACCAGAGTTTTTATTAAAAAATCTCTATCCCGCTTAATCATGGTACATTATTACAAAAATACCATAAAAATACTGGTGGCAAAATAGTCTAAAAATTTTCATACATGAAAGTGCCCCATTAACGCGACCACTGTTTATACAAACACTTTTCTTAGTTCTTACACTTCTGCAGGGATCATACCCTCCGCCATTCTTTCTTTACACTCTCAGAAATAAGAAATCGGTGGCATGATTATACAGGATATACATTATTGTATAAAAAATAGTGGTAGCAATAAATTTGAAAATTTCTCATCTCTGTAAGTGTCCTAAAAAAAAAGGGCGGAGGATACGAACCATGTTTGCGGGTCTCGCAAAATTACGTTTTTCGAGAAAAACGAGCCCCACCTTCAGGTGTTCCTCTTAAAAAATATTTGCTTAAAAAAAAAAAAAAAAAAAATGATTTTATGTGTTTGTGTTTAACGCTTTATATGCTGCTGGTGTATATATAAATGCCAGTGACATTTACAGAATCAAAAATTACTAAGAATAAAATTTGAATAATTTAATCAGGAATATGGAAAATCTTTTTTTTAATGAATAATATAACGTTTTAGAGAAACGCCAAAAGCGGGGTTCAAATAATAATACTGTTCAAATAATAATAATAATAATAATAATAACAATGTTAATAATAACAATGTTCAAATAATAATAATAATAATAATAATAACAATGTTAATAATAAATAAATAAATAAAAACTACCCCGGAGCAATGTGCTAACTGCGGAATAAAAAAAGAAAAAAAAAAAAAAAAAAAGTCAGATCTTATAATTAATACTTTGCAACCCTACAAAAAATTAAATAGCAGCTTAAAAAATTAAATTCTGATTTAACTTCTGCTTATATCATATTTATCTTCCAAATGTTGAAATTAAATGTATACAGTAGAATCTCGTACAACGCGCTCCCACAGAACGCGATTTCGCATAACGCGATGAAAAAATCTGCGTCTGTTACTGATACAACGCGATAAAGAATCTCGTACAACGCGTAAGATAAAGGAAGCACGTGACATCTTTTCTACTTTCAACCTGTTCAAGGTTACTTACTTTTTCACTGCAGATAAGGATTGCTCCGTTACTATGCCAACACCCGACGCTTTTGGTTGCATTGCGGAATGAAATCATCTGCTCAATGTATTTCTCCTATAACGCGATTTCCTATAACACGATTTCCTATTACGCGGAACGTATCCCCCGCGTTATACGAGAGTCTATTGTATATATATATATATATATATATATATATATATATATATATATATATTTACCTTCATGTTTATTCAAAGTATAACGTCATACAGTGCGACGCAAAAGTTTAGACAATGACGTTATTCATCTTTAAAATTTAGAATTATGACGTCAGAATTACAAAAACCTGTATATATATTTAAAATATATTTTAAAATGCTATAATCAAAAGAGAGTCGTTTGATTTGCAATAATTTTAATTTTTTTGATAAAAATAAAAATTTGCTTGTCGCAAAAGTTTAGACACGATTATGAGTTTCTGTGAATATATGCTGGCATATGCAAATTTAAAATCGATGATGTCACAGATTTTGAGTACTTAATTTCGGCAAATGATAACGCTTCGTAGTCGGCATGCCGCGAGCTAAAAAAATCTGGAGTGACTCCACTCGACTTTCCGAACATTGAGTAATTAACATTTTTGTAGATAAAGTAAAGAAACAGGAGTTGTTAAACAAACAAAAGAGAGAAAAACATAATAGAGTGTTTCAGTATTTTTCTCCATATATTGCACTATGTTTTATTTAACGCTACTGAACTTTGAGCCCATAGATCATAATGATAAAGAATTTTTCGTTGTGTCCCTGTAAAAACCTATAAATGCTAGATTCACCAAAATGCTCATAGTTAGTGGAAAAGTGATTTATAATATTCATATAAAATTTCAGCTCAATTGAATAAGGCGTTTAGATGCTATCGCACTTTTTAAAATTTGGTCCCATAGGCCATAATGATGAAGAATTTTTCTTTGTGTCCCTGTAAAAAAAACTGTAAGTGCTAAATTCCCCAAGATCTATACCGTTTGTGCAACTGTGACATTTAACATGTGCACAAATATTTTTCTCAGATTAATAAGGCGTTTAGACGCTATCACACTTTTAAAAATTTGTCCCCATAGGCCATAATGATAAAGAATTTTCCTAGTGTCCCTATAAAAAAACTATAAGTGCTACATTCACCAAAATCAATAGGGCTCGTACTATGGTGACTTACAATATACGCACCAACTTTCAGCTAATTCGAACAAAGCGTTTAGACGCTAGCGTGTTCACTCACAGACATACACACATACATACACACATACAGTCGGTAACAAAAGTCTCCGAACACTAGCAAAAATTCCTATATAAAAAAAGTACACTTAATATTGTTTTGTTAAATAAATCCTTGTCAAATCCCGTTCTTAGACTGACTAAGACTGACTAACTCCTCTTTCTTTACTTTATCTACAAAACTGTTAATTACTCAATGTTCGGAATGTCGAGTGGAGTCACTCCAGATTTTTTTTAGTTCGCGGCATGTTGACTACGAAGCGTTATCATTTGCAGAACTTAAGTACTCAAAATCTGTGACATCATCGATTTTAAATTTGCATATGCCAGCAAATATTCACAGAAACAAATAATCGTGTCTAAACATTTGCGACAAGCAAATTTTCATTTTTATCAAAAAAATTAAAATTATTGCAAATCAAACGACTGTCTTTTGATTATAGCATTTTAAAACATATTTTAAACATATATATATATACAGGTTTTTGTAATTCTGACGTCTTAATTCTAAATTTTAAAGATGAATAACGTCATTGTCTAAACTTTTGCGTCGCACTGTAAATGGAACAAGATCCCTGGAATTATGAGACCGTAAAGTGTAATAGCGTTTGATAAGGATACAAATTTGATTTACAAAAAAAAAAAAAAAAAAAAAACTATTTTTATCACAGACTAATAATTTATTAATTTTTATGTAGTGAGTAAATTGTTATAAAATAAATTATATAAATAAATTATATAAATAAATAATTGTCATGTTTCGATGGCTTTATAAAAATAGTGACTGGTAAATATGTAGGGATCTTAGATAGTTGTTTATTATGACAATTATGCATGGGATCACAGGGGATTTATTCATTTTTAACATTATCTAATTCTTTGCATTCGCGCTGATAAAATATTTGTATACTGATGATATTTAATAATTAAGCATTAAAATTGGATTCGAAAATCATAGATGCCAGTTTGTAGTACGTATTTTCACTACACGGAAAATTTTATAAGAAATTCGCATGCATTTTTCGAGAAATTTCTCTGATTAAATAAGGTGGAAAATTTTCCTTTGGAAAGATGGTGTTAAAAAATTGTTTAAATTGTCAAATGTGAAAATTGTATTTCATCAAAAGAGATTAATATTGAACTACATACGTGCCAAGTCTCCCGTTTTTCAAGGGAGACTTCAAACAGGAAAATTTTTATAGTTGTTTTCGGTAACATTAATCGTCGAAAATATATGTAACATTTTTAACGTACACAAACATCAAACCGTCTCAATTATATATATCAAAAGCAAAAACTGTTTTATTTATGAGACAGAAATTTAAGTTAACCCTTTTATGCGCGGTGGGATATATATATCCCACCTAATTTCACTTCCCAACTGGAAGAATTCATCCCAGAAATTTTTTAGAAAAAACTTACGTTTGTAACATATCAGAGAAGGCCGTTTTTTTTTAACCTTAAAATTCAAAATTTCTTTTACTTTAATTTACTTCACGAATTCCGGTGGCAATGTAATTTAAAGGATCCGAATTGTCTTGCACCGGAAAGGGTTAAAATACATTTAAAAATAATTAAAATATACATATAAAAACGATTAAAATTTAGACGTTTCGAAACCCGTCCGGGTTTCCTCATCAGTAATTACAACACAATATGTAAACATTACATGAATACTCAAGGAATTTAAAGAAGTACCGTATATTGAGGAGCCAGTGCGCATGCTTCATTGATAGTGTGGAGATGCTTGGCAGTGTGCCAGCTCTCAAGGAAAATACGCGATTTATAATTATCAAAACCAGAATTTAGAATCTTTATATTATCGAAGTCAGGAATATGATCGGTTTCTATTGAATGGATTAGAATTTTAGAATTTTGGTTGCAATTTTTAACAGATCGTCTGTGCTCCTGTAGTCTAATTTTTGCTGTATGGCCAGTTTCACATATATAAACATATTCACAATTTTTACAAGGAATTAAGTATATTACTCCAGTTAAATCTAGAGAAGTGGTTATGGATTTAAAGTTAAAAAGGACGTTTTATAATTGTTTAATTAGCCGGAAGGCAGTATAAATTACTTAAACCACATAATATTTATACTGCTTTCCGGCCAATTAAACAATTAAAAAACGGCCTTTTTAACTTTAAACCCATAACCCCTTCTCTGGATTTAACTGGAGTAATATACTTAATAACACTTAGAAAACGTGCGCAGTGTTTTAAAGAAAAGTGTCTGACTAAAGAAAAGCGAAATATTAGGAAGTTTCTCTAATCTTTTGAAAGACACACCTTGGAGTCAATTTTTGTATGTGTGTGAATGTATGGTGTTTAAATTAATGCACACTTACATTGACATCGAAAAAAAATAATATTTGTTCTGCAGGTTCTGACAGTGTGGTTAGCTGCAGAAGAGGAAACTGCTGTTTACAAATATATATATATATTTCCTTTATAGATTTGCAGATACTGGTCACTCACTTTTTGAAGATAATGTTGCCAGATTACTACTCAGAATCTAACACCTTAATAACATTCTTAACATATGTAACATCTCACTTTTAACTTCTTCGTAAACCGTTGTTTTTCTGAATATCCGATTAGACATTTCGATTATTTTTTTAACATAAGTCTCAATATGTAACTGCCCATAATAGAATTATTAAAAAAATAATGTCAGAAGTATATGTCTGATGTACTGAAAAAGCATACATTAAGAACCTATGTGAGTATCAAATTTTAATGTATGAGTAACCTACAGAACACAGATTCCAATAAACACTTTCGCGACCACTGACGTAGATTCACGTCATTTGAAAATCTGTAACTCCGCCAGTGGCCGTTTCCTTTGCAATTTGTATGTCGTTTATTTCTTTAAAAAAAAAATACACAATATTAATATCTGTACAACTAATATACTATAGATACAAATACTTTGATTAAAAAGAGTATAATTATAATGTATAACCATTTGTAAGATGAATCTGAATATAGAAAATTTTGTTCTAAAATATTGTAACTTGGGAGGATAACGTCCACAGGAGGACCTTTCTGTCAGAAAGACAAAAACACGCGGCTGCGAAAGTGTTAAGAAAATATGTTGAGCAATAAATTTTAAAAATATATTCAAAATAATTATCGATAGTAATCTTACATAATATTTTAAGCATTGAGAGATTATGTGTTAATTTATAAAGTAAAATGAAAATAATAGGAGTGAGTCGGGTAGTTTATTTAGTAACTACTTTTTTCTTCTATGGATTGCTTTTTTTCCTGAATGCGATAGAATTTTGCAAGACAATAATATCGTGTTTTATTCAATTAGATTAGAAGAATAGGTAGGTTCACAAATGTTTTGGACTTCAAAATGTTTTGATTTCAATACTATTGAGGATCTGTAGGATGTAGTTGAGAAGATATTAAGCTCGACAAAATTTTCATCAGTTGAAAATAAATATCAGAGAAACATTGATTTTTTATTTATTTATTTATTTATTTATTTTATTTTAACCAAAATTATATGGTCATAAGTTACATAATTTAAAACAATCACTACACTGGAGAATATAGGATTTGATTTGTACTGATTGAAATCCAAATAAATAATAGTGTTTGTATTTTATTCATTTATTTTCTTGACAAAATGCATAAATTAGTGTCGATTTTGTGGTCGTGAAGTCTATATATGCACTGATTCTGTCAATATCGTATAGGTATTATCTAGCATTTAATAACTTGTGATAATGTTCCCGTAATCGTCTGTATTTGATTAATTCCGATCTTAGTTTTTCAAAATTTGACGACATTTTCAGAAAGTGCATTTAATTTCCTGTTGAATTATGTCTATTAGATGCTCCTTCGTCAATTAATAACGAAATTACAGCGGGTGTTGCGTTTTTTTTTTTTTTTCCGACTGTACTTTTAACAGTTTTGTTTTGTTTATTTACATTATATTATTACTTTAAAAATCTTCTTTTTAGAAGATTATTAAAGTAATATATATTATTTTAACACATTTAAATAATTTTAAGATTGTTTCAGGATAACATTTTTGTTTCAATGATTTTATAATACTTACTATTAACTGGCGAATACTTAAACATAAAAATACTTATAACTACTGGATATAATTTTGATTCAATACAGATATAACCTTTAAATCGTGTGTTTAGTAGCTGAAAATTTAATTTTTTGATGAATCATTTTATGAAAAATATATTTGTCATACGGTTCATATCCCACCTATTTTTATAATTTGCAAGAAAGGTGACGATTCCGGTACGTACTCATCTACATAGCAAGTTGCCCTTAATATTTTGGTTAATAAAAAAAAAAAAAAAAATCTAATTGTCCGATCGATATGCTCTTTAGTCTGACGCATTTAGAAAAATCGCCTCTTTCATTTGGTACTTTATTTGTAATGAAGTTCTTATTATATTTTTTTAATTAATTAAAATATGAATATAATAACCTGGTAATAATTTTAAAATTTTACATTTATATTTATAATTGTTGTCAAAAAGATTTACCAGTTATTTTTTATTTAATTATTTATTTAATTATTATTTTTTAAGCATAAAATGAAATATGCTTTCACGCGAAAAATAAAAAAAATATAAAATATCGAATATGCTCATGCATATGCAAAAATGAAAATGTGAAAAGGGAACAAAAAAAACAAGCATAACCTTTTTTAATATTCTTCAATTTTAGACTTTTTTTCTTTTGTTTAAATAGTATGTTTTTTACACGGATGAATCGAGCTTGGCGTGAAAGCTAATTCATTGATAATCCTGGGTAATATTTTAAAATTTTGATGCTGAAATAGATCGGACATTTTTCGGACTCTACTTTTGTGAAAGCCACTTTAAGCCAAGTAGCGCATTAAAAATATAAATAAAATATAATATATTGAAAAACAGAAAAGAAAGAAAAGGAAAGGAAAAAGAAAAGAAAAGAAAGAGACAGAAAAAATAGTCGCATAAATTATGTATTTCTGTCTAAAATGGCGATAAAAATTCAAAAATCGAGAAGGAGGGGGGGCTATATTAAGGCTGTACTATGATCAGATTTACATATTTAATTATTTATGTTTCTATATACCAACTACCATTATAACCACAACTAACTCAACTACTATTATAATCACAAAAATCAATTGTCTCACATGATAGATGTAGTCGATCATAGCGTATTGCAATATTATATTTGATGTAAAATTGTTGTCATTATATAGTTGATCGAAGAAATCAAATAAATATAGAAAATAACGTGAAAGAAAATATTATGTACACCACGTATAGTGTTGTTCATATGTAACTGAGATTCAAATGTAAATTTGCTACTTCAATTTTTTCGATACTGTCCTTTTCGAAACTGTCATCCGATAAAAACCCAAATTGAAGAACACTGGTATGCTGTTGTCATAGGCAATAGCGACAGAAAGCGGTATTTTGAACAATTTCATGATTTATTTATTTATTTGTTTATTTATTATTGTTTATAATGCGATATAGACAAGAGTTTATTTTATATATAGTGACCAGCAAAGCAAGCAAAGCCTTCGTTGATTCACTATCTTAATTGGTTTCACATTCTATCATTTTTGACGGGGTTATGTACTAGTGATTATACATTTTGAAATGTTTTATAAAGATATTTATGTGATATATGTAAGCACATGTACATATTGTCTGACGCAGAATATCCAGTTGAGAGAAAAAAAAAATGTTTTTTATTTCATTTTTTATTTATTTATTTATTTATATTTTAATCTTTCAAGAACATACTAAATGTAATATTATGTTTTGCAGGTAATCTGTGTTTGAAGATTTTCAACATAGTGCATTTTTTTTTCAGGTAAGAAATAATATATTAATTAATATTTTTGCAATTATATTTTAATGAATATGCATGCATATAACTTTTTTTTCTTTTTACATTTTCTTCTTCTTCTTCTTCTTCTTTTTTTTTTTTTTTTTTTTTTTTTTTTTTTAACATAAAATAATTTAGAATTGGATTTCTAATTTAAGGCGAACTTCATTTTCTTATTTTCAACTACTTTTTTAAATACGCTATGACTGTGTGTCTATGTACTCTCTTATATTCTGCTCTTATATTATCTTATATTCTGTGTTCTCTTTTATATTCGGTAAAAGGCCAAATAATAGATCAATTTGTCTCATTTTCTTTATAAATAGTATATCACCTATCTTTTAAAATCCTTGTGATTAAAATACCACGCGACACTGTCATAAGGGAAGATTAAAGTACAGTCAGAGCCTGATTAAGGGGGAAGCACACATTATTTATACGTACAACGTTATTTTTTAACAAATACTTTTCTCCTATAATAAACAGAAAATTCTCATTAAAAATTATTTTAAAAGAATTCTGGTGTCTAATAACGGTGAGTAAATTGGATTGTTTTACACCGTTCATTTTTTATAAAAAATATTTCCTCGTCAAAGCGTGGAATTTCTATGACATGAAGTAAAAAATAATTGTAAAAATATTCCGGTGAGAGCGGAGATAATGTGTGCTTCCCCCTTAATCAGGCTCTGAGTACAGTATATGTATTTGATCTTTATACATATCTTTAACATGCTCTCCGTAAATTTGATTCATATTAAGTACCATCGAAAGATAAATATTTGAAATAAAATTTGCAGCTTATTAAAGATGTATATTACATTCGTGATAGTTTGTGTGCTAATTCCATGGCATTTTTTTCTTACTATAAGTTTTTGAAATTTAACAGGGATAAATTAAGATTTATCATTAGCAATTTTATTCTGTAAACTTAAAAAAAAAAAAAAAAACAGAATTTATATATATATTTTTTAATATAAAAATCAATATAAAAATCAATAAAATTATAGTCCTTATATATTTTTAAATATACAAATAAAATTCTATAAAAGCGAAACATTCGAAATAAATTCTGATTTATTTGTCTTCCAATGCAGTGCCGAATATGTCATGAAAACCATCGATTTTAGGAAATAAAGGAATTTCGTACCTGAAAAATCATTCACCCTATTTTTTTTTTTTCTTATTTTTGACTGTCTTTATTCAGTGCGTTCTCTAGAAAGATAGAGAATGTTTTTTTCTCTTGGGTGAGAAGAAAAAAAAATATTTTTTTTTAGATATTTCATTTTAAATTGTCTATCTGTCAAGTTTTAAAGCATTAATTGTAAAACTTTGTTTATTTTATTAAACGAAGTATATTGCTATATAAAAAATTTTATTTGGAAAATTGAAATTCCTTAAGAATAATTAACGACTGGAAAAGAATAAATCAAGTTTGTTGTATTCAAATAAGAAAACACGGAGTTTCCCAGCGGCCACTATTTCAGATACTACTCTTTATAGTAATCTCCATTGCTATTTTGTAGTACATATCTTATAAAGAAAAATATAAAGACTACTTTATAAAAAAAATCGTAGTATTCAAAATAGTGACTGGTGAAAACTTTAAAAAAACATGCACAAAAATGTAATTAAAAAAATAAATTATATAAAAAGTATACGAACTAATTTTCATAAGAATGTCCAATTAATACCTGATGTAAAAATAAAATATTCACGTTTATTTTCAGTATATGGTCAATAAAATTATCAATAAAATTCTGGTGTGATGCCACTCGATTTTTCGAACATTAAATAATTAACACTTGTTTTTACAAACTAAAGCAAGAAAAGTCGTTAAATAAACAAAAGAGAAAATTTTAATAGGGCATTTGATTATTTTTCACCAAAGAGTATATTGTTTAATTTAAAGTAATTGCAGGTCAAATAATCTGAGCTCATTCGTCATAATGGTAAAGAATTTTTCGTTGCGTCTTGGTAAAATAAGTTCTAGTTTTACCAACATCTATACAGTTCGTGCGATGGGGATCTATAAATTGCTTATAAATTTTCAGCTTAATCGAATAAGACATTTAAACGCTATCGCAATTTAAATAATTTGAGCTCATTGACCATAATAATAATGTATTTTTTTTTTTTTTTTTTTTTTTTTTTTTTTTATCCCTGTAAAAATTATATGTGTTAGGTTAATCGAAATCTATACTGTTGCTGCGGTATGTTATATGCATACTTGGTAATATTTATAATTTATTCCGGAATACTGTTATTTCCGGCCTTTTTTCATGCCACTTTGCTTTCAGGACATTTTTTCCAATCTGTAATTACGATGAAATTTGAAGAGAAATTCCCTTTAGAACCCTAAGGTAGCCAATCGGCCTTATTCCCAAACACCAGATACACACACCAGTGAAATTCACTTAAATTCACAAAAATTATACATGTTACTAGGTATGTAAAGCTACTATTTAAAAAGATATTTACTGCGAAATTTATAAACAGCAACCATGCAAATAGCATAATTACATGGTTAATCAACTAAAATTTATCATATAAATGTATTAGCATATTTGCCAACACTTTAATTTATTTAGGAGTATTTTAGCTCCGCCTTTACTTCGCACCACTTAAATTTAGAATAACTTTTTCCAATATATAACAACTATGAAATAAGAAAGATTCACTCTTAAAAAAAGAAAAAAAAAATGGCGGCGGGAGCTAAAATTGCTCTGGAATAAATTAAAATGTTGGCCTCTCTGACATTAGGAGAAGAATCATAGTAAAAATGCAGGTCGGTAGCCACCCTGTCATTATATTCATGTTTTGCATACAAAATATAATACGGGTTTACAGAAATCTTGCTGAGTAACTATGTTGGCGAATTTTAATTTCTAAATGTAGATTTTTTTTTAAGATTTATCTAATTATATTTTATGGATAATTATAAAATGTATTTCAATAAATTTATGCGACGAGCTGTTAGAAAATACCTTTGAAGGCACCTTCCATTTTCAAAACTTCAACTTATACGTGTTATAAAATTAATCTTAGTTTTTGCAATAAAATACGTTTTTTTTTTTTTTTTTTTTTTTTTTTTTTCTATTCAAGCTAACCGAAACTCAAGAAAATTAGAAAAAAAAAAAAAAAAAGAAAGAAAAGGGTCCCATCTCATTTTCTTTTAAATTTACGATGGGTAATATATAACCGTTACCCTCTAATATTCTTCTCCAATTTATTGAATTCTTGCGGTAGAACTCATCCTCTGGGGCTATCTAATAACAGAACAATGCCGTACAGTAAAAATTTTTGGTATTGAAAATTTCTCTTTCAAACTACATTAAAACTTTTTTTTTACTCCTCTCAAATATCTACGTTTCAAAGTATGAAATCGGAAAATGAAACTTTTGTGTTCCTTAACGACAGGAATGATAGAACATGCTTTGTAAAACGATGCACATAAAAGTGAGATGAAATATTAGAGTCACAGATAGAGTATGATTGAAAGTAGCGTTATAAAGAGAAAAATGACTTTTAGTTATGATTTTATAAGCTTCAATAACTTTTCAAGCAGATATTTAGGTTATTTTTTAATCAAAAATTTTTAATGTAACGGGAATCCGTTCCAAGGAAGCTATTAAAATTTTTAATATTTTATGTAGGCTTTCAGAAAGTTATTTAAGTTTTTTTTAATATATATATATATATATATTTCAAAGATGTTGAGTTAATATCTAAACTTATGTAATTTTTCAATTTTTTTTTTTTTTTTTTTTATAAAATATTTTAAATTTTCTAAATTATAAAGAAAGTTTAAATTTTAAGATAAATATATATATATGTACATATATATACATAGCCTCCTGAACTAGATGTCTGTCGCGTGGCTTGGAAACTTGGCAACGGTTCTAGCAGTAGACAGCGCCACCTGGTACAGGTTGCATGACTTTTTTATTCAAATGTCACCAAAAATTTTAAGAAGTGATAGATGATATATATAATCAACGTTTCTTCGATTCTATTCGTCTTTCATGTATATCAAATCACACTTTTAATTTTTTTTAGTGGCTGTTGAATAAAAAAGTCGCTTAATCTGTACCAGGTGGCGCTGTCTACCATTTGAATTTAGAGACTTCGAACTCTTATCAAGTTTCCGAGCCACGCGACAGGCATGTAGTTTAGGAGGCTATGATATATATATATCATACTTGTCAACCATCTCATTAATAATCGTAACATTTTTACGCCCCTTTAAAACGCGCCCTTTTTTCCACGCTACTTTATTTTTAGAGTAAATTTCTCCAAATGCAGTTACGATTAAATAAGAAGAAAATTTTTCTAAAAACAGACTGGTGTGTAAAAAAAGGCGGGTATAGAATAATTTTCTCCAATATATAACTACGATAAAATAAGAAAAAAAAATCCATATTTCATTGTCAATTGAGACTTCATTCAATAAAGATAATTTAGTCCCCTTCCCGACTTATCGCGAGCTCAGGTCGGGCAGGAAAATTACAGAAATCCAACTGTAAAGGTAAATTTTTCTATTACTTAAATATTTTTTACTTTTTTTTTTTTTTTTTTTTTAAAGGAAATATAAGTATATATAAGAATCGTGTTAATACGTCAAAAAATGTATATCTATGAAAATAAGCATTAAAAAAATTGACATATGTTGTCTTCAAACTGCGAATAAATTGAGCCGGGAAAAATAGAAACGTTGAAAACACAATTTTGTTTATTCCATTTTGTCAAAACACATTGTATTTCCACGTTCCAAGTGCCAAAAAAATAATAATAATAAAATAAAATAAATAAATAAAAAATTAAATAAAAAATTAAAAAATAAATAAATAAAAATAAAGCGAAACTCAATAGAATTTTTATTATTTAGTCTCTCAGCAGGTTTTTCAGCGGTAATGTATGGTTTGTAATAATTTACATAATAGACAAAGTCATCTATAAAATCATGACAAAACGTTTGCAATGAACGTATCTGTTTATCTAAAACTGGTAGTTAGCACTTTTGTAAAATCAAACAAAAAATTAATATTAAAGGACATTAAAGAAGTATTAAATTTATAACAAGGGAAATAGTCTTTAATTTATGATACATCTTCAATATGCTAATAAAACGAGAAATCTTTTAATAAAAAATATTGAGACTTCACACTTTGAAGCTAGCATTGTTTTGTATTGTTATTTGTCAGCCCCGGTCTTCGACGTTTCTTTAAATGGTTACATTATTTAACAAAAAGGATTTTTCGTATTCTCTTAAATTTTAGTCTAGCAATCGATGCGGTAAATCCAGTAATAAATAGACACTTCTACAGCACTCAATGAATTAAACAGGAATGCACAAAATCCTTTTAAAATAATTCACTGTTGGCAACATTTTAACCTGTTCCAGGGCATTTTTTGCCTTTACTTCACACCACTTTATAGAATAATTTTATACAACATATAACACTAAAATAAGAATGAATTAATCTTTGAAAAGGTCGTATGGAATTAACTCTGGGTTTAAAAATGTTCCGAAGTAAATTAAAATGTTTGCAACTCAGATAATCTATTGTCATACTTGCCAACATCCTAATTAATATTCCGTGATGTGGTTAGTCCCGCCCTTTTTTTCGCACCAGTAAATTTTTAGAGTAATATTCTCCAAATGAAATTACGTTTAAATTAGGGAATATATATATATATATATATATATATATACTCTAAAAAAGTACTGGTGTGAAACAGAAGGCGAGGCTAACAATAAAACGGAATATTAATTAGTATGTTGGCAAGTATTGTTTCAGAGGGACATTTAAGGAGGGAATAGCATATTTACCAACATTGTAATTAATATTCCGTATTGATGTTAGTGCCCGCTTCTCCCTTTTTTTTTTTTTTTTTTTTTTTTTTTTTTATTTATTATATAATCTTATCTACCTTTGGAGAAAATTAATCTAAAGTGGTGTGGTGAAAGCGGCGGGTACTAATAATACTACGGAATCTTAATTAGAATGTAGGCACGCAGTGTTGCCAGATCTCGTGGATTTTTTATTCAAAAATCAACAATAATTTTTAATTGTAATGTTTTCCTAATCACTTCGAAGACTGCAATATTGTTATGCATACCGAATATCTCTCCTCGAAATTATTGATGATTATTGAATAAAATATCCGCCAGATCTGGCAGCACAGGTAGGCAGGTAAGGGATAGTATCTTTTAAAAAACGAGTTAACTCGTGATCGGTCAACAATGTGTTAACAATGTCCAAAAAATATTGTCGGCAGTACCTTTTCTTTAACCCTTTAACGTTCACTACATGTTATTTTATTTTGCAAATTGCTAAACTAATTTAAAGAATTGGATATTAAACACCTAGTTGATCATAAATACATAAAAAGAAAAAAAAAGATCGAGAAATTTTTGGTTTGAAAAATCTCTATGTTAACCAGATTAAATTAAATTAATAATTCATTTAACTATTACACAACTTGTGAGTGAGCATAGAGAAATCTATACTTTTTCGAAGGAAGAGCTCGTACAAACATAAATTTATTTGTCAATTGAAGTTTCTGGTGCAAAACTGGATTATGTAACCTGCGGGGTATCTACCAGAAATTACGGTAATACAATTCGAATAAATACAATTCGAGTATTATCGATATAAAATAAATACAATTCGAGTACATTATCGAAACAGCAATGCACACTCGCGCCTAATAAGAAATTTAAAATAACTTTTGCATTTAGCCCCTTGAAAGGCAATGGTATGTATTTTAAACCACACAATTTTAATTCCCAACAGCAAAAACTCCTCTCAGAAATTTTTTAAAAAATTTTGCGGTAGGGCGGAAGTAATTCATTGTTTCTTCCTTTCAAATATTCTTTGCAAGTTCCAGCCGCTGTAGATTTTAACGGTGTTATTTTACCTTTCTTTTCTAAAGGTTAACTTTCTCTGAAACATCAATTGTTAAATTTTGAAGTTAGTTATCTAACGAAAAAAGCAAGAACAAAGGCTTAAAAATCGACTAAAACAAGGAAACAAACTATTGGAAATGTTTTGCATTATATATATATATATATATATATATATATCGTTAAATGTTTAATTTCAGTGCAAAAACGATGAAAAGGGTTCAAAAGCATTTCATGAAATTACGTATTTTCTTGAAATTTTTAGGCACGTATTTTAATGATTATTTTTAGATTAAAGATTTTAATGATTTTTCTCGCAATATTTTATATTGTCTGTGCGTAAATGATTAAAAAATAATTTAATTTTATTATCTTATCTTTATTTTTATTTTACTTTATTTTATTTGTTTATTTATTTATTTTTCTAGACTCAAACACATTTTCTTTGACCTAAATCCAATTATAGCAAAATAATAAAATGGTTTTTACATAATCAAATTTAAAAGGTTTACAATAATATTTTATTTCTACTGTTTCCTTTAAAACATTAATTAGGCATTTAATTGGTAAGATAATATAATATAATTTCATTATTATTTATATGTTTTTTCTATCTATAAATATTTTAGCATTGATTACATCATTTTTATACAAATGAATACACAAAAATTTTTTTTATTTATTGTGATAAGTTCATTTTTTGATTATATACATTTTTTCCTTAAAGAATATGAACATGCCAATTAGTTTTTAAATGAATTATCATTGTTATTATTTTTTTCATTTAACATTACAAAACAAATGTTATTAAAAAAAATATTTATTTAAAACGAAAACATTTCATTAAAATGAAAAATAAATAAATGAATAAACAATTAATTATTAAATTTTTAAGAAGTTTTAAGTAGGTTTATAACTAATTAATTATTAATTTTTAATTGTCTCTTAAGGTTTCTCTAAAAAAAAAAAAAAAAAAAAAAAAAAAAAAAAATCGTAGTAAAAAAATGTCTTTGAAGATTTATTAATGATAGAATTACACTTTTGTTTCCAAGACACTTTTAACATGCAATAAAAAGTATAATTTAGGCTAATTAGATTCAAATATTATGGCAAGAAATATTTAGCAGAAAAAATTTGTTTTCTACAATACAGATAGTTATTAAAATCATAAATGTAAAATATATAAATAAAAAAAATATGGTGTTTAGTCTTTTATATATTTAATTTAAATGTATTTCTAAGAATTATACTCCTAACAGTGGTTAAAAACAATGTTTTTAATAAGTGAAAATAATTATATTTCTTTTTTTCCTTCTATAAGAAGAAAATATATAAAACGAGTATTGTTTTAAATGAATGCAAACGCACTCTTTTTTAACTTGCAATTTAAAATCAATTTATTTAAAACTTATTAGTTTATGAACATGATTTAATAAAATTATTTTTGTATTTCTAAAAAAAATAAGCATAATTATACGTCTCATTAATATATTAAAACCAATGTAGCATTTAAAATGAGATAATGAATACAAAAATTTTAAAACTTTAAAAATACATTTTAATTATAAACATTAAAATACACGACAGCCGTTTCGGCTAGAACACTAGCCCTCCTCTGTGTCAAACATACAAGAACAATATTTACAAAAATTCATAATACATCATAACAATATTATATATTCAGGAGGAATAGCTTTAGCCTCGTTCAAGGCAGAATGTTGCATTTTGGTAAAAGCGCCCTCTAGAAAAATACGGGATTGATATACATTTACATTAGAGGCTAAAATTTTAAAGTTTGAAAGAGAGAGTCTTTCTCTCAAACTTTAAACACGCTGACCCCCCCCCCCCTTAAACGTCTTGGTGTAATCAATTGTATCCCCTGTAAAAATTGCGATTCTACATATATCGGTGAAACTGACAGAACAGGTGAAATTAGATTAAAGGAACATAAACGCTCATATAAAACAGGTGATTTAAGATCAAAACTCGTAATCCATTCCCTCAATAGTGGTCATATATCAGATTTTGACAACTTTAAAATTCTAGCCTCTAATGTAAATTTATATGAATCCCGTATTTTTCTAGAGGGCGCTTTTACTAAAATGCAACATTTTGCCTTGAACAAGGCTAAAGCTATTCCTCCTAAATATATAATCCTGTTATGATGTGTTATGAATTTCTTTGTAAATGTTGTGCTTGTATGTTTGACACTGAGGAGGGCTAGTGTTCTAGCCGAAACGTCTGCCGTGTATTGTAATTATAGTATTTTGTAGGCAGGAGAAGATTTATAAGCCATAACTAGGATATGACGAGGCGTTTCATTTTAAACACATAAAATTTAATAGATGACTATGACAATTACATATGAAAAATACAAGTAACATGAACGACTACATTTTTAAGACTGCGATCTGTTCTAGCAGAGATAAACGTAAAAAAGAATGAACAGATCATTGATTGGACGTGACGTCACTTACCAACAGTCCAATAGATTAAATCAGGAATACAATGACAAAATACACCACAACTCTCCTCCCCTTAATTCCGTATACCATACCTGATGGGAGGTTTTCTTACTCTAGATGATCTTCTTACAACCTGTTCAGAAAAAGACAAATTAGCATTTTTAAGTTTTGAATGTTCAGATTTTAGTTCATTATTTACAGTACTGTTGATATTTTTATCACAGTCAATTTCTCCAGGCTTTGTAGACACAGATCTACTGTCGGTTGGCCCTGGATCTGGTGTACTGGCAGGATCGGTTGGCACTGGATCTGGTATAATGGCAGGCCTCTTACCAGACTTAGATTCTCCATTGCTTTGCAGGTGTGGACTCTTGCTATCGGAAACCATGGGAATATTTCCATCAAGAGTGTTCTTTTCAATTTCACCAGGATTTGTAGTTTCCTCCAGTTGTACTCTGGAACCTACACTTTTTAGTTGATCAACGTGTCTTTTCCATACACATGAACCTACTTGAATTTTGTAATGTAGTTTACCTAGTCTGGCAATTACTTTACCTATTTTCCATTTATCTCCTGATGTGTAATTGCGTACTGCAACTTTTTCATTTATTTCGAATTCTCTTATCTTTTTCTTGTTAAAAACATTTTTATGTTGTTTGTTTTCAACATAATTTTTAACATTTGGTACAAGCAAATCTAATTTTGATCTGATATTTCTTTTCAGAAATAATGATGCGGGACTCTCCCCTGTTGTAATATGAGGCATTATTCGGTATTGGAATAAAAATTCGTTTAACTTAAATTGGAGATTTCCGGGTTCTGAACTTAAGGATTTCAATCCTTTTTTAATAATTTGGACATATCTTTCGGCTTGACCATTTGTAGAGGGATGATATGGTGCAGTTAAACTATGTTTTATGCCTTTACTTTGTAGAAAATGTTCGAATTTTTCTGAAATGAATTGTGGCCCATTATCAGACACAAGGGACACAGAATAGCCATATCTGGCAAAAAGCGAAGAAAGACAGTTTATAGTGTTCTCAGCCGTAGTATTAGGAACAATGAACACTTCTGTCCATTTACTGTGGGCATCTACTACGATTAAAAACATTTTCCCCATCATTGGACCAAAAAAGTCTACATGTATTCTGTTCCAAGGTGTTGTAGGCCATTCCCAGTGATGATTTTCCATTTTAGGAGGATTATGTTTTAATTTAATACAAACAGAACAGTTATTTGCTAAATTCTCAATGTCTTTATCAATACCTGTCCACCATACAAAACTACGTGCCAGTGCTTTCATTTTTACTATGCCAAAATGGCCAAAATGCAAATCTTCCAACACTTTTTGTCTATGAACAGTAGGAATTACAACACGATTCCCTTGTAGTATGCAATTATTTAGTATAGAAAAATCTTGTTGTTTATGTCCAAAAAGTAAGTAATTTGGCATCTGTGTGCCTGATATTAAATGTCGGTACATTTCTTTCAATGTTGGATCTCGCTTAGAACTTGCACATAATATCTTTGTATTTAACGGTAACGATGTGATTTGATGAATAAATAATCAATCGGATTCATCAAGGTTGCCAAATAAATTTGGTGACAAAGTTGGTGACACTTTTTCTGGTTGTAGCGAATCGGGCGACGGCAGCAGTAAGTCTTCACTACGTAATGGAAGACGTGATAGAGCATCGGCATTTCCGTGCTCTGCAGATTTTTTATATTTAATATCATAATTAAATGTCTGTAAGTATAATGCGTATCTTTGCATTCTAGCTGCCGAAAGTACCGGAATACTTTTTAAGGGTGAAAATATGGAAACTAGGGGTTTACTATCTGTATACAGTGTAAATCTCCTACCATATAAAAATTGAAAAAATTTCTTTACACCAAAAATTATTGATAACGCTTCTTTATCTACCTGACTATACCGCTTTTCTGCAGAAGATAAAGTTCTAGAAGCAAAAGCTATGGGTTTTTCGGAGTTATCTGGCATTGTATGCGAAAGTACTGCCGAAATTCCATAAGGAGAAGCATCAGTGGCTAAAATTAAGGGTAATTTAGGATTAAAGTGGGTGAGAATCCTTTCGGAAGTAATTTCCTGTTTAATTGCATTAAATGAATTTTCACATTTTTTAGTCCACTGAAAATTTACATTTTTACGTAATGATTCATTTAGAGGATAAGCAATCGTAGATAATTTAGGAACAAATCTAGAATAGTAAGATACTATGCCTAGGAACGCTTTTACTTGAGTTACGTTTTGAGGTATTGGAGCATTTAAAATAGCAGAAATTTTTTCTTGCGTTTTGTGTATGCCATTTTTATCAATTTTGTAACCGCAGTATGTAATTTCATCATTCATGAAAAAAGATTTTTCTTTATTTATTTTAAGATTATATTCACGTAACCTTTCTAGCACTTGTTTTAATCGCTCTAAATGTATTTCATCAGTTTCCCCTGAGATACATATATCGTCAATAAAAACTGAAATACCCTCTATACCTTTTAAAATTTGTTCTATAGTTCTCTGCCATATTGCTGGCGAACTGGCAATTCCGTATGGTAATCGCGTAAATTTAAATAAGCCTTTAGGAGTGTTAATAGTAAGTAATTTTTTGTGAATTTTCCTCTACCGGTAAATGCAAGTATGCTTGATTTAAGTCAATCTTTGTAAAATGTAATCCACCCCCTAAAGTTGCTAATATATCCTCAATTTTTAGTAGCGGGTATTTGTCAACCTTTAAAAATTTATTTACCGTGACTTTAAAATCGCCGCATAAACGAATTTTCCTATCAGGTTTTACCACCGGAACAATAGGTGTTGCCGATTTACTCGTACTAACAGCTTTTATTATCCCTTCATTTTCTAATCTTTCCAATTCTTCATTTACCGCATTCCTTAATGCATACGTAACTGTTCGCGATTTACAAAATATTGGTGATGAGTCTTTCTCTAAATGTAATTCAGCTTTAAGATTTTTAGTTTCACCTACGTTATTTGTGAATAAATCCGTAAATTCATTTAGTAAATTATTTAAATTATCCGATATTTGTACTTTGTTTACCGGAACAGTTTGTAAATTGTTTGGAAATATATTAAATGTAGTTATCCAATCCCTACCTAGCAATAAAGGAAAATTGTTTTTTTTTAACTAAATATAACTTAACATTCCTAGTTTTGTTTTCGTAAGTTACATTTACTCTAACAAATCCCTCGGGCTGGAAAATTTCTCCCGTGGCTGTTTTTAATTTTACATCAGCAGGAAACATTTTATGTTCTGGAAATAATCTCCGAAAACGATTTATCGGTACGGCGGAAATCGCCGATCCCGTATCAAGTTCCATTTCTGCTTTAGCACTATTTTCTATCAAAACCCAAATTTTTATAGGTTTAATGCCTTCAGATTGTAACGACAAAATGTCTACAGTATCAAGAACATTTACATTTTTCTTTTGAGTAACATTGTTTTGTGCGTTCCGACACACTTTACTCAAATGACCACGTTTTTTACAAAAATTGCAAACTGCATTAATAAATTTACAAACATTTGCTAAATGAGAGCTATTTCCACAACGATAACAATAAGTTTTACTTTTATTTGCACTCGCAGTTTTGTTCACGTTTTGTTTACTTAAGTTATTTTGAGAATAATTTTGTTTTGATTTCCTAACACTAACAGAAACTTTATTCAAATTCAAATTTTTATTTTGTAATTCTATCATGTCGTTTTCAGTACTTTGCATAGTTACGGATTGTTCTACTGCTTTTTCAAATGTTAAATCTACAACCTGAGACATTAATTTGCTTTGGATTGTTTCATTTTTTAATCAGCGTAAAAATTGTTCTAACAAATTTTCTGACAGCGAATCGCCTGTAAACGCACAATGTGTTGTAAATTTCTTTAATCGAACACTAAAATCCTGCACAGATTCGTTATCTCCTTGACAACATTTTCTAAATTTAATGCGTTCACTGATTTTGTTTGGTATCTTACACAGATGTTTTGTTAAGACATCTACTAATTCAGTGTAAGTTTTTGATTCAGGGAGATCTGGGAACACTAAATTTGTAAGTAAATTATATAATTTCGGGCCGATAAAAGTTATTAAGGCACTAACTTTTTTTTCATCCTTAATATCAAACAATGTAAAGTTTTGTTCCAATCTTCTAACATAAATCTCTAAAGATTCAACCGAATCATTGAATTCCTTAAAATTTTGAAACATTTTTAATGAAATTATGCTAGTTCTAACAATAAAAACATGCAATCTAATAAAAGAACAGAAAGAAAAAAATTAAGATAAATGTGTAAATACCTTTTTTTCTCTCTTTCCCGAAAAAATAAAAAATCGTAGACAACTAATTATCTGTGGCGCCTATGCATTTCCGACCTGACAGTAGACAAAAACTCACCAACTGCCCGTCTCCGATTGCTTTTCGTTACTTTCGAAATATCAATTTTCTTTATGAAATAAGTAGATTTTGAATAAACACATGTGTAGAAGATATTCCGTTCTTTTTTTATGAACTGCAGATTTCATTTTTAATCATCTTGAAGTAGATATTATTAAAATGTTGAAGAGCAAAACTTCTTTTTGCTTTTTTCTTTTTCATTTCGTCGCCAATATAGTATTTTGTAGGCAGGAGAAGATTTATAAGCCATAACTAGGATATGACGAGGCGTTTCATTTTAAACACATAAAATTTAATAGATGACTATGACAATTACATATGAAAAATACAAGTAACATGAACGACTACATTTTTAAGACTGCGATCTGTTCTAGCAGAGATAAACGTAAAAAAGAATGAACAGATCATTGATTGGACGTGACGTCACTTACCAACAGTCCAATAGATTAAATCAGGAATACAATGACGAAATACACCACAGTAATGCTTTTAATTAAAATGCATTTTTAAATTTTTTAAATTTTTGTATTCATTATCTCATTTTAAATGTTACATTGGTATTTCTAATTCTTTATTTCTAATTTTAAACACTATTGTAATCTGAAATTATGAAGAATTATTAAATATGGTTATCTATATATCCCTGTAATCTTGAGAAAAACGATGGAAATGTTTAAAATCTTAATAATACATGGCCAAACAATCTACATCTAACACCGAAAATCCGAACAAGTGACACTGACTTACATAAATTTTCGCCCACACAAACAATGTATTAAATTTTACTAATATTTCTTAAAAAGGAAATAGTTAAAGTAAGTGTTGTTATTCTCTCATAAGCAATAACATTACAAAAAAAAATCATGTTGAAAAATGCCTTTATGTAAAATAAAAAAATTAACTATATGAGAAAAACAACGTTTTTAGCTGCTTATTTAGAAGAGGCATACGGTATTGAAAGTTTGCTTACAATTATCAAGTATATATTGGCTACATCTTTATTGAGCTTGATATTAAGTGTTTACGACGATGTTACTTTTAAACTCTAACCGTAATATAAGCCAATATATAGCCAATATAGAAGTTTGATAATTGGAAGCACCGTATACAAAGCATGACGATGGTACCAAAATAGCAAAAAAAAAAAAAAAAAAAAAAAAAAAAAAAAGAAAGAAAGAAAAATCTTTGAGTTCTTAATGCAATTTTAACACTTTAATTTTATACAGACTTCTTTTAACTTACGAGTGTTAAATGAAGACACATATTTTAATTTCTTTTACGTGTGTAAACTCTATACATAGATGCGTTTTTATCTCCATTCATGTAAATTTACATTATATGAAATTCAATATATATATATATATATATATATATATATATACAAGCCGGCTACGCCCGCTTCGCTGGTCACTATTTTTAAATGAATTCTCAAAATTGCATTGATTTTTATCATGTGAGAAAAAAAAAAAAAAAACTCTGATCGGGAAAAATGTCGCACCGGGTCCCAACTGCCTTCAGCAGCGTAAACCCGTGCGCGATGCGCACGCGCGAATGCATATATATGAGCGCCCTAATAATTTTACAAATTGGAAAATATCCGCAATCGATTTGTAAGTATCAAAAACCTCTATGCACCAGTTTTGAACGATCTATCTCTATTTTTATTTTTTTGCCCTTCTGCTCCCTCCCAATAATTTTAAAAATTCAAAAATATCCCCAATCGATTTGTAGGTATCGAAAACCTTGATGTACCAATTTCGAATGATCTAACTCTATTCTTTTTTTGCCCCTCTGCCCCCCCTTCCCGGCCCTTCTAATAACTTTACACTTATGAAAATATCCCCATTCGATTTGCAGGCATCTAAAACCTATCTGTACCGATTTTGAATGGCCTAACTGTATTTCTATTTGTTTTTGCCCATACCCCCC
Source organism: Salticus scenicus (assembly GCA_963930645.1). NCBI lineage: Eukaryota > Metazoa > Arthropoda > Arachnida > Araneae > Salticidae > Salticus > Salticus scenicus. The sequence continues at coordinate 111,647,259 of OZ005652.1, forward strand.
CCTTACCGCCCTTCTTAATAATTTTACAAATTCGAAAATATCCGCAATCGATTTGTAAGTATCGAAAACCTCTACGTACCAATTTTGAACGATCTAACTGTATTTTTATTTTTTGCCCCCCCCCTCCCCTCCCCCCTCTTAATAACTTTACACAATCGAAAATATCCCCATTCCACTTGCAGGCCTTTAAAACCTGTCTGTACCAATTTTGAACGGCCTAACTGTATTTCTATTTGTTTTTGCCCATAGCCCCCCCCCTTAGCCCCCCCCCTTACCGCACCTTTTAATAATTTTACAAATTCGAAAATATCCGCAATCGATTTGTAAGTATCGAAAACCTCTATACACCAATTTTGGACGATCTAACTGTATTTTTGTTTTTTTGCCCCCCCCCCCTCCCCTCCCCCCGTCTCGCCCCTCCTAATAACTTTACACTTTCGAAAACATCCCCATTCGACTTGCAGGCCTCTTAAACCTATCTGTACAAATTTTGAACGGCCTAACTGTATTTCTATTTGTTTTTGCCCCATAGCCCCCCTTACCGCCCCACCCCCCTACCCGCCCCACCTAATAATTTTACAAATTCAAAAATATCCGCAATCGATTTGTAAGTATCGAAAACCTCTATGTACGATTTTGAACGATCTGACACTATTTTTATTTTTTTGCCCCCCCTCCCCCCTTATTTCCCCTCCTAATAACTTTACACAATCGAAAATATCCCCATTCGACTTGCAGGCCTCTTAAACCTATCTGTACCAATTTTGAACGGTCTAACTGTATTTCTATTTGTTTTTGCCCCATAGCCCCCCTTACCCCCCACCCCCCTACTCGCCCCTCCTAATAATTTTACAAATTCAAAAATATCCGCAATCGATTTGTAAGTATCGAAAACCTCTATGTACCAATTTTGAACGATCTGACACTATTTTTATTTTTTTGCCCCCCCTCCCCTTCCCCCCCTTCTTGCCCCTCCTAATAACTTTACACAATCGAAAATATCCCCATTCGATATGCAGGCCTTTAAAACCTATCTGTGCCAATTTTGAACGGCCTAACTGTATTTCTATTTTTTTTTTGCTCCATAGCCCCCCCCCCTTGCTGCTCCACCTGGGGGCTGAATTTCTAAAATTCCAGAAATTGGTTTTTAGATAGTTGCATTAGCTATATTTTAGAGCAAAAGTTTCACGTATATCTATTTTTTTTTTTGTTTGAGATATATAGGATTATGCGAAATCACGTTTTACGCATGTGAAATCCCATTTTGCCCCCCCGCCCCCCTTGGGGACCGAATTTCAAAAATTCCAGAAACTGATTTTTAGACATTTGTATTAGCTATATTTTAAAGCAAAAATTTTATGGATATCTGTTTTTTGTTTGAGATATGAAGGATTTTGTGAAATTACGTTTTGCCCCCCCTCCCCCCTTGGGGGGGCGAATTTTGTAAAATCGCTTGCGGCGTTGTGTTTCTCGGGTCGTAAACATTAACCGTGCCGAATTTTGTCCCGGTCGGTGAAACGGCCTAGGTTTCTATAGCGGACAGACACACACACACACACACACACACACACACACACACAGACTCTGCTCTTTTATATATATAGATATATATATATATATCTATATATATATATATTTACCGGTTGCCCCAAAAGATTGTGAAAACTTTAAAAATTAATTTAAAAAGAACAAATGATGATAAAAAAGTTCGGTTTGCACGAATGACATCAGAAAGAGTGTGGGTATATTTCAAGAAAAAAATGACCGATAGGTGGCGCTTCGGTGCATACACGAAGCTGATTTATACAAATTAGGTTGTCAATAAAACACCTGAATGCACATGGACTCTTCTGGGATTCATCCAGACATGCAGTCTTCAGCTGTCATAAGTGTTGTGACTCGCCTTACTTGCTCTATACAATGTGGTAGAGGTCGTGTTGAACAACTCCAGCTTAAATAAATCTTTGAGAATGTAGAATTGTATTAGTATTGTGTTTCTGCTCATTATATGTTATTGTATGACTATCTGTATTAATTTGCTTAACGTATTCAGCATCAGTGCCACCTAAAGGTCACTTTTTGAACTATATATATATATATATTTATTTATTTTTTTTCTTCTTCTTCTTCTTTTTGTTCTTAAAAAAAGTTCGCTCTCTTTCTGATGCCATTCGTGGAAACCGCACTTTTTTTTGTCTTCATTTGTTCTTTTTTAATGAATTTTTAAAATTTTCGCGAACTTTTGGCGCACCCGGGGTATATATACCGGGTGATCCAAAAGTCAGGACAAACTTTAAAAATGAATAATTCGAAAACGAATCAAGATACAAAGATACGGTTTGCACCAAACGGATGAAAAAGTAACCGGGTTTTGTGGCAAAGAAAAAGTAATAGTTCTGTTGACGACCAACAGATGGCGCTATAGTGTTTTATTTCACCAAAAGATGATTTACAAATGAAAAAAAAATGTTGAGAACTTACAAGTCAGCTTAATTACAGTTAATTAGTACTACTACAGTAACTGTTCAATGTCCATCATTCAGATGTACAGCTGTGAGACGATTCCCTGCATCGTTCACAGCATTTAGTTGCATTTCTTGCGTTATGGCACATTTTGGCGGATGGTATCTTTCACTGCTGCTAGTGATTTAGGTTGGTTGCGGTACACTTTTGACTTCAAGAATCCCCACAGCCAAAAGTCACAGGGTGTCAGATCGGGAGATCTTGGAGGCCATGCGTGATTAAAGTAGCAACTGAGAATGCGATATTTCGATGCATACAAGCTTCGACTACCATTACCTGCTGTAGTTGTCATTTTTTATATCGTTTGTTGCTTTGCATAATCCTACATCAGAAGTCCGACAGCGCCATCTATTGGTCGCCAACAGAACTACACACACACACACACACACACACACACACACACACATATATATATATATATATATTTCGTAGCCACACAAAACCCGGCTTCTTTTCCATCCGTTTGGTGTAAACCGTATCTTTGTATCTTGATTCGTTTTCGAATTATTCATTTTTAAAGTTCGTCCTGACATTTGGATCACCCGATATATAAATTGGTAATCAGTAAGAAACGAAATTTAATAAATTATTGTGTTCTAAATATTCCATGGTATAAAAATTCATAAGCTGGTTAACTGACACATTTTCTGAAGACAAAAATATATCATTTAAATCAAATCTTAAATATTTAATTGATTTGATTTTTGTTGCTGATATATCATATAAAATAGTTTAATAAAGTTTATAAGCCAAGTAAAGTCCTCTCACCTTGTTTATGAGTATCCTCTGGAATTTCGTATCACAAGAACATAATTATTCCATGAGATTAAGCATTTTCGGTTTCTGGAATTATCATCTGGTTGACTGATGTTGTTTAAACATGATTTGAAATATATTAAGTAATTGTATTATTATAATATATTAAACCAGCATTCTTTAGCTTGATTTTGTGTGTAAATCAGTGTTGCCAGATAGGAATTTCAACTTTTCCCTAAACACAGTTGACTTTTCCTCAAAATGGCACAATTGTCAGAAATTTTCCCCAAGTAAAATTGTGCAATTCTTTTTTTTTTTTTTTTTTTTTTTTTAATGTACGATGTTTTAATGGGTTAAGCTTTCGTGACATTGATGAACTGACCATGCATAAACGGTCACTTATACTAGCATGCAGTATTTGCAATCTTTTATATATAAAATAGCAGGCTACGCCCGCTTCGCTGGTCACTATTTTTAAATGAATCACTATAGTTAATGGATTCTCAAAATTGCACCAATTTTTATCATGTGAAAAAAAAAAAAAAAAAAGAAAGATAAAAAAAATGTGATTGGAAAAAATGTCGCAACGGGTCCCCACTGCCCTTGGCAGCGCAGGCAATTGTGCACTGCACGCGCGCATTTATATTGAACACTTGTAATGAATCAATATATTGTCGTAAGGGGAAAACATAAATAAAACATTAAAATATTCTCCCATCAGTGGAATAATCGGTTCCGACCACCACTGCCTGCGGCACCGCATACAGGCGCGCGAGGCGCGCAAGGCTCGCATGCTCCTTCACCTACCGTTCCCGCCCCTCCTAATTATTTTAGATTTAAAAACAATACTCGCAATCGTTCTCTCGGGCTTTTAAATCTAATAATACTAATTTCCAACATTTTATCTGAATTTCTTTATTTTTACCCCTGCGCCCGATCCCTTCCCGCCCTTCATAATAATTCTGTACTTTGGAAAATATCCGCAATCGATTTATCGGGCCAACACTGATTTTCAGCGCTCTAACTCTTATTTATATATTTTTGCCCTTTCACCTCCCCTTCCCGTCTATCCTAATAATTTTACATATTCGAAAATATACGCAATCGATTTATAGGTATCAAAAACCTCTATGTACCAATTTAATAACTTTACAAATTCAAAAATATCCTCATTTGACTTGCATATATCTAAAACCTATCTGTACCAATTTTGAACGGTCTAACTATATTTCTATTTTTTTACCCCTTAACCTCCCTTTCCCGCCCCACCTGGGATGAATTTCTAAAATTAAAGAAATTAGTTTTTATGTATTTATGGGAGCTATATTTTAGAACAAAAATATCTTACACATGTATTTCTTTCTGTTTGCAATATAAAGAATTATTTGAAATCCCGTTTTGCCCCCTCTCCTCCCCTCTTAGGGGCTGAATTTCGAAAATTCCAGATTTTTTTTTTTTAGGTATTTGTATTAGATATACATTAGAGCAAAAAATTTCACATATATCTGTTTTTCTGTTTGAGATATATAGGAGTATGTGAAACCACGTTTTGCGCATGTGAAATCACATTTTGTCTCCTTTCCCCCTTTGGGGACCGACCTTCTAAAATTCCAGAAATTGGTTTTTAGATAATTAAATTAGCTATATTTTAAAGCAAAAATTTTACGGATATCTGTTTTTTCTTCTTTGAGATATGAAGGTTTTTGTAAAATCACATTTTGCCTCCTACACCCCCTTGGGGTGCGAATTTCGCAAAATTGCTTCTTAGGGGGTGCTTACACTATATGTTCTATAATCTGACCCAGTTTCGAGTCAGTGGCTCCAGTAGATTTTGCTGTGCGTTGATGGGTCAGTGAGTGAGTGAGTGAGTAAGTGGAAGTACTCTTTTATATGTATAGATTAAAATTTAGGAGCGGTTAAGCATCACACCACGGCAAGAAAAGTGACACAACTCAAAGATACAGTATTTGAGAAAAATCAGCTTCAAGAATAATATTATAAGAAATGAATTAACCAATTATATAACTGACACAACTGCTATCAGAGGGATAAACTGCGAAATAGAGATTTAACACTTTTCCTGTACGTTGGGGTACTTCATGCATATTTTCATTCACATAACCACATAATTGCTATTTCTTGACTTGTGTTAGTTTTCTTGCCGGAGAGCGACATGTTTCCTACCAAAGTAAAGCTAAAAGAATAGTAGAGCAAAAGCAGCTGTATCTTGAACTTCACATATTTGGTAAAAGACAGTGAAGCCTTTTTTGTGGATAATAATTTTTATGGTGTATCTGTAACTTTATTGAAAAAAAAAAACATTTATTTTACTACGTAAGTATTTAAATAAGTTAAGTTATTTTACTTCGTAAGTTATTTTACTTTAGTTCATTCTGGGATTGAGGTGTCTCAGTCGTACGACTGATCTTAAAAGGATATATTCGATTCTAGAGCAATGGCGATGTTATGAACGGCCTTAACTTGGTACTGCAATTGCAGTGCGGTGCCTCAAACGTAAGTCGCATGTGAGAGAAACAAACCAGCTAAATGAATGTCTTGAGTGCTGAGTTAGCTGTGTTGTGATTGCGCGCGCATCCACGTGTGCTTCGGCGTAAGATAGCTCTGAATTGATCATAAGAAAGTGAGGCACTGCAACATAAATCACGAATTAAGCTTTACTTTTGCTATAAGACATAAATTACACTCTAAAACTGTAATCCGGTATTTACCTTGTATGACAGAATTTATACTCTAAGACAGTCTTACGAGTAACCACAATTTATCCCTAGGTACAATGATATGTAGTACGTAAATTGTAGTACATATTAAGTCCAATAAACAATAAGTTAGAATCTAGGGCCAAGATGGAGTTCCTTTTTTGGAGTCTTTATAAGGGTTCTTAGTTCATATTCATGCGAGTTTCGGGGTGGGGGGAGAAGAGAGAAAGAAGGAAATAGAAGGAATAGTTTAATAAATTTTATAAGGCAAATAATGTCCACTCATCTTGTTTATGAGTATCCTCTGGAATTTCATATCGCAGGAACAGAATTATTCCATGAGATTAAGCACTTTCAGTTTTTGGAATTACCATCTGGTTGACTCATGCTATTTAAATATAATTTGAAATATATAAAATTTATTACCATAAATTAAACTAGCATCCTTTAGCTTGATTTTGTGTGTAAATATAAATATAGCGGGAATAAACAGAAACCCACATGAATTCTGTGGTTACGTTTTTATTCTTATGCACGGAAGAAGAAGAAGAAGAAGAAGAAGAAAAAAGATATATACTACATGTACACAGAATTCAGACGGCCAATCACAAACTGATGCGTCATGATGACGCTCTAATGTAAGTGTATAGTATATCAAAGAATGAAAGTCACATGTTTTCAAATAATATGAAAAAGAAAGTTTTATTAATAAAAGAAATATCATTTGAGTTTATATTTCACCAACAAATATCATACGTATTATTCTGCGTATACATTTTCTGCATTGCCTAAAAGCAACGGGTTCAGCAGTCTTTATTTTGAATATCACTTTATATATAAAGCAATCTATGTATTATTCATTCCAAGTTATGCACTACAAACAATTAATGAAGATTACTTAAAAAAAAAAAAAAAGTGTTATTCCAAATAGTCAATATTTAAAGCCTGCTAAAAGCTTTAGACATACTTGCCAACATTCTATTTAATATTCCATAGTATTATTAGCCCCGCCTTCTTTTTCACATCAGTATTTCTATTGAGATTTTTTTCTTCTTATTTAATCGTAATTGCCAAAATTATTACAGCACTATCTACTATCCAAGAACTTTACATTTCCGAAGCTATTAATATAATTAAATGCAAAATTACAATAAATTCCAAAGATGCTGCAATTTTGCCAATAATTTGGCACAATATTATAAAATAGCTAATAATTTATTTCTGCTAATTCATGATGGTTTTTCCCCTACCATAGCATCGTGTGATATTTCAATAGTTCCAGCTTCTCTTATTTTTCTTAGCTCCTTGATCCAACCTTTACCGGACTACAAATCAGAGGTCTGCACGGGCCGGGCTTCCGGCCCGAGCCCGAGCCCAGCCCGGCCCTCGGGCCGGGTTCGGGCCGAATTTTTGAATTTGCTCGGGCTTTTGATTTTGGCCGGGCAGGGCTCGGGCTTAAACAAAATTTTCAGGCTTGGGCCGGGCCGGGCTCTGGTTCAGTCTTTTTTGTGTATATTCGAGCCGGGCCGGGCCTGAATGAAATTTTCGCCGGGCCATGCCGAGCCTGAATAAAATTTTCACCGGGCCGTGTCGGCCCGAATCTTTTTCTGGTTTCCTCGTTAAGCAACGAAAAAGGAAAATGATAAAATATTTCTTCAGTCATTTAGTTTACGTAATTTTACAGGCTTGTATGTCACATAAAGTTCTATTTCGTTAAAAAAGTGTCTGAAATGTCAATTTAATTGTCTATCAGTCTGTCTGTCCGAAATCTGATTTTTCGCAAATATTTTTAGCATGCCTCTAAATTAATATATTTTATTTAAAGTAATATTAGATGTTTTCCTATTCAAAATAGTATGCGTGTCACTACCAGTTTGCGTACATGTACAAAAGAAATTAGATACATTACTGTGTATAAGGGTTTATTTCTTATGATCTGTTGAGTTTAGGCGGTATAAAGGCTATAAAAATCTTTCCGCTGTAACTTTTTCTCGAAGGCTCCTTTTTCTTTTCTCCAGTGGACGAAAGTAGCATCATTTTTATCATCGGCAAAAGCAACTTTTCTATTAAATATGGTTGGTTTAACATTAAAGTTTTGTTTGCCGGAGCACATGAAAGATTCTGATACATTATGGTATATAAGAGAAAATGGTTGAAAGTGCATTTTCAGTAGTATTAACCATTTTAAATACCTTCCTACATTGTTTGATGAATGCTAATATTTTCGATTTGACTTTCTGTTTGTCTTTGTGCCTTGTCTATAATAATGAATTTCTGTTTATATATAATTGTCTTGTAAAATTTCAGCAGTTTTGTTAAAGAACGTACTATTGTTTGGTTATATAAAACCTCTGCAAAACACATACTCAAAATCTTTTTTTATAAAAAGGCATTTTTGTTTTGTTATTTTACATTTTTTTGAATCGGGCCGGGCCGGGCCATAAACAGTTAAATAATAAACGGGGCGGGCCGGTCCGGGCCCGGGCCTCGAAATTCCGGCCCGTGCAGACCTCTACTTCAAATTGACTTCGCTGATATTCACATTATTAAAAGACTTAGCTGTCGACTTTAAAAAGAAAAAAAAATATTAAAAAGCTGCTCATCGGAAATGAATAATAAAAATCCCTATTTGGTGCTTTACTATTAAAGCGAAAAGCTTCGGATAAATGTTTTTAACATCTTTTAACATCAATTTAATTTTACGTGTGTTTAAAGTGTTTTTAATATAATTAACAAAATTTATAATAAATTAATACAGATAATATGCGGATTTACTTGCATAAATAGATTATAAATTTCATTTTTGGAAAATAGTGGTACGAAAATAATATAAAACTTTGTGTCAAGTCAGATTTTGGAACAAGATATTACACAAATCTTTTTGAAACGAAAATATATAAAGCATAAATTAACATAATCAACTATGTAATCAAGATTATAATAATAAAATTTATTGAAATTACTAATAATGATATGAAAATAATTTATATATGATAGCAGAAATATAAATATGCATTATAATTGGCGTTGGAATATTAAAACCCGAATAAACTACTACGTCAGAAACGCCAAAGAAAAATATTTGAGATGCATACAGCTGTTTCGGTAGCCTTAAGCGTGCCATCTTCAGTGCAAAAAGAATTATGAAACTGGAGAAGTGCTTGTATGTATAGGAGAGGGACCGAATTTAGTTCAACCAATAGGATTACGGGAAAGGTGGGAAGAAAATTTCTAAGAAAAGAAATTCTAAGGAAGAAATTTAGAAATTTTCTAAGGAAGAAAATTTCGAAGAAGATTCATTTCTAAATTTCTATTGGCCACTCTTCCCACCTTTCCCGTAATCCTATTGGTTGAACTAAATTCGATGCCTCTCCTATATATACGAGCACTTTTCCAGATTCAGAATTCTTTTTGCACTGAAGATGGTACGCTTAAGGCTACCGAAACAGCTGTATGCATCTCAAATATTTTTCTTTGGCGTTTCTGACGTTATTCGGGTTTTAATAAATATGCATTATTATTATATTTCTGCATTTGTAATTATTGTTACTTAACAAAGTATGCATTTAAATTTACATGAAATCCATTTTAAAATATTTTTTATTATTTGAATCTTTTAAAAAGTTATAGACAAATGTAATAATTTAACTTCTTCGAAATAATTCTAGATTTGTTATGCTATATTTTCTCTTTTAAGTTAATAATCGATTGTAATTCTACACACGAACTTTCTAAAATTTTTATCGTTTAAATAGCATCGTCTTTCCAAATACATTATTAACGTAACTTTTGAATTGAAAATTTGCAGAAAAATTAAATAATAAATGAAAATGTATAAATCATAAATATACACAAAGTCATGTAAATGTGCAATCGTTAATATTTAATAGAATAATTTCTTTGTGATCAGAGCTGAAACATTCTCATACGCTTATGCTAGATTTCAAAGCATACATTTAATTATATTTTAATAGTTGTACGCAAAATATACTCATTCTTAATAATCTAAATTCTAAATCTTTATTCGTGAATAAATAAACGTCCTCATAAATGTCCTTGTGAGACTTAGTTATATTATAAGGAAACTCTCTGATGGAAAATTAGGAGAACGAGTTTGATAGATTGTTAATAATGTTAACATATTTCAAAATGTTCTTAAAACAGTTTATATGTAATTCACGAATGTAAATAAGTAATAAATTAAAGCTGTATTTGAGTTCAGTAAATTTCAGTTAATTTCATGGCAGCATAGTTTTTTTTTTTTTTTTTTTTTTTTTCTAAATATAAATATCTATGTACACATTAAATCCACTTTTATACAAAGGAATACAAAAGGATTTTTGCGTTAATATAAGGAGTTTCTTGTTTAATGAATAGCTACTTTTATAATTAATTGCTACAATAAGTCAAATTAAAGTCAATTATATTGTTTTTCCAAATTTGAACATACACACACACACACACACAAAAAAAAAAAAAAAAAAAAAAAAAGATATTATAACATGTTTTAAAATAAAAACATTTCATTTTTTTTATACAAATTTAATTATTATATTTTTAAAAGTATTTTATATTAAGAGGTTTACATTTAATTACTTGCTGATGTTTGTTTTTAAGGTTTATTGTGAGATTCTTAGAAAAAATATGTTCTCGGAATTTTCTCAGTGATAAAGATCTACTTTTATTTTCATTTTTTTTTCTTTTATTTGTGCAATAAATTAATTGAAGAAGAAAATATATATATATTTTTTTTAATTTCGAAAGGAAAAAAAAAGTTTTATAAAGTAAAAGTATTTATTAAAATTGTAAAATAAAAAGAATGTAAATTTAATCTTTAATACATGTAAAAAAAAAATATAATAATAATAATAAGTAACGTCTTACGAATGATTTGCAATTACACTTTTTGGAAATTGCAATTTGAATTAATTGCAATTAATTTGTAATTGAAAATAATGTAATAAATAATTAAATAATTTGTAATAATTTGTAATTTGAAAATAATTGAAATGGTATATATATATATGTGTGTGTGTGTGTGTGTGTAAAGAAGAATAAAATAATATACAACATGAGTTTATTTTAATTTTTAAGAAATATTTCCGTTTTAAGATATAACTTTAAAAAGTAAAAAAGAAAGAAAGAAAAGAAAAGAAATATTAATTTACTGCAAATTTTAATTTTATCCTGTTTATATACAATATTTTATTTTATTATTTTTAATTTTTAAATATTTTAGCAAACTAAAAATACGGTGCATAAAAAAAACTTGCTCGCCTGAACAACCATGTAATCTTGAGTGTGAAATTTAAACTATTAAAGTCTTAATAACATTAGACTTAAAAAAAAAAAAAAAAAAAAAAAAGAAAAACTATTAATGTCTAAACTTTATGACGTTATAATAGCGAAAATGCAACATGCGTTATTGACATTTTTGTATAACTACATAACTTTTTTACCGAGAAAACATTTAAATTTACAGCACATTTTTAATATGAAAATGAAAAATTGGACACTTTCAGATAAGGTAATAAAAATTCATTATTCTACATAAGAATTTTCTACAATTTAAACTGCTTATAATACATCGACTTTCCAAATTTATTTTGAGCAATAAAATACACATATTCAGTAGAATACATACTAATATGAAACATGCATAAGGCATACTCACTCCATATTTAAAATAAGTTTAAGACATGTTTTAAAAAAGAAATGTTACAAATGAACCAGAGTTCCCAACTTTTATAATTTATTGACGAGCGTTTTCAACCCCGCCTTTTTGTCGCACCAGAAATTTTGTAGATCATTTCTCTTTAATATGTGACAACGATTAAATAAGAAGAAAATCGTTTTTCAAATTTTCCGGTATGAAAAAGAGGCGGGGCTAAAAATGCTCGTGAATAAATTATAGAAGTTTCAAACTCTGAAATTAACATACATTTAAATTTTATTCAGAAATTAGTGTGTAATATTTAACGATTGCTAGCGCATTTATTTCATTGTTCTAGTACAATTTTCTCAGTTCTAGGGTTAACTTAACTATTGATGTAAAAATTGCTAGAAAATTGGACCTTACAAAGTATGTAGTGTCCATGGAGCATTCACTTTGAGTGTTCCTCCACTTCTGCGAAATACATGTATAAACATCTGTCGGCATTTGAGAAAAACAACATATACATAGCAATTATATAATTCAAGGAATTTCCTGTATATGTCACTACTGTACTCTTTAATGCCAAAATAGTTTGAAATTTGCACAGTAATCTTGCGTTCGATGTTTGAAAAAAAAAATATATATATATATATTAAACAGTTTTTACGCAGAAAACAATATTGTGCGTTGAAAAAAAAAAAGTATTGCAGAGACAAGTTAGGTATCGTATTACCGTAGTTTAAGAAATTATAAAAATCACATTCTTAAAAATGTACCACATGCTGAATGTTCCCCATTAAAAAAAAAAAAATATTTTTAGTAAAATATTTGGTTTTGATTTTTTTTTTTTGATCTACTAGAATCATTAACACTATGACATATATTTATTTCAGGCACAGAAAAAAGAAAAAAAAATCAGGCTTTGTAGTGTTAAATAATAAATGGAAACACATAAATCATAAATATACATACCATATTCTAAAAGATGTAGTAGTCAATGTTTAATAGATAAATATTCTAATAATCAGACATGGTGTACGTACCCTTAGTTTAAGGTACATTTTCAAATATTCATTTAGTTATGTTTTTCTATTTGTGCTAAAATTTTAAACACTTTTAATATATTTTAATTGCACTTCATAAATTAATAAATACTAGCCTAACAAATAAATAGGCATTATGCTACGATGGACAAAACGGCAAACGAGATTTGCAGACACAGTTATTATTGCTAACAAACTACGAAATTTTGTTAAGCTAATTTTCATATTATTTGGAAATATAAATAATCATTAAGTCAGTGTTTAATTTGAGTTTTAATATATATGTAATGTGCGTTAATTTCAAAAAATGTATAAAAAATATACAGAGAGAGTTATCTAAAATCGTCTATTTCAAAAAATGGTATAATAAAATTATAGATCAAACACTTTTGTGGAAAAAAAATGCTAATTAATGAAACCTTTTAATGGAAGAGAAGATTTTTCAGTAAAAAATTTTACTAATATTTTTAGGTATCATAAATGTCTTTTTTTCTTTATGATTTTATTTTATTTTATTTTTTTAATAAACTACATTTTACACGCTTAAAAGATAAAACCAATTCTTGAAACGAATGGACATGACATCGAAAAACTGGAAAAAAAATTACAAAAAAAAAAAAAATTACAAAAAAAAAAAAAAAAAAAAAAAACGCTGCAAAGATTTATAGGAAATTTTCCATGTAAGGTAATAAAAGATATAAGTGTTTAAATGAATATAATTAGTAGAGTGGTTTGATACAATAAACAAGAAAGGAAGTCAAGTTAAAACAAAAGTGAAATGTAGCATGCTTGCATATGTCTGAAAAGAAGTTTGTATAAAACTGCATTATTTATTTATTTATTTATTCAATTTTAATGCAAACATATTAAGATGCAGTAAGTATTTTACGCCGTATATAAAATAAAACTTTCCTATCGAAAATATCTATGCTGATGCATAGGCGTAGATTTGAAGGTAAAATATGCAATAACTTGCAAAAAGGAAAAAAAAAAAAAAAAGGAAGAAAGAAAAACAGTTTTTACAAAATAATTCTTCTACGTTTAAACTTAAAAAGAAATTTAAATGTAGTAGATTAACATTCTGAAAAAAAAAAAAATAAGAAATAATAATAATAATAATGTGAAATTTTCTCCTGGAAAATGTATTTTAAATGGAATATGTGAAATGGAATTTTGGTATTGAGCCGTATGAAGTAGTTGAATCTAAATTTCATCAAAGAAATGATTTATGTGCTTGCAGGATGTTTCTTCATTTAATTTTTTTTTTTTTTATTCTAAAAATAAAATTTTAATTGCATATTTCTGTTAGTAATACATTATGTATATGGCAAAAAATATAATCATGGAATATCATATACTATAAATATACTATATATGCATATAGGTTCTAAATATATTATTAAAAATTATATAAGTACCGTGTATAATATTTCATTGATAGCAAGGGAAGAAATATCAGGTTTTAATGAAAATCTGATAAAAGGTATTTTTAAAGCATTTAAATATTTAAATTATAGCTAGCATTAGTTTATAAAAAAATTATTAAAAATGAAATCAAACCTTCAAACCTCAACAAAAAAAAAAATCAGATTTGATTGTATTGTGTATTAAAACTCCAACATGTCCACAGAGATAGTATAAACCTAAGTATCTAAGTAATTTTAATAGTTCTTATAAAGCACAGAATTTTTTCTTCTGAGTATATATTAAAGCCCTAATTTTTATGTTTAACTAAAGTAAATTTTAACATTCAGCCATAAAATTGTCTTTTTTCAAACAGGTGAGCTGAAAATCATCAACTTACTTTTAACGAGAAAATAGTTCAATTACATTTTTTTTTTTTTTTGTTTTTGTTATTGCAACATGACATTTTTTTATAATCATAACATTAGACATTAATATTATACTAAAGGGTTGACCATATATACCTAACATATTTTAAACTTTAATGTAAAATCAGGTATGTCGCATAAGATGCATAGTTTGCTCTAAAATATACAGTAATTAAGAAATTTTTCTAAATTTTGATTATAGGTGGCGCTTTAACTTATGTTTTGTGTATTTTTTTTTTTTTTTTTTTTTTTTTTTTGACAGGGATATCTCAATAACAACACTAAAAAAAAATCTTGTATTATTCTAGTGAGACTGTGCGCAAAACAAGGTGTAGGCGTCCTCTTGGCCTGACAATGTATTGAAGGCAAGAATATGCAATATAGAAAAACCAAATTTACAAAAATATTTTTCTTTAATCGTTTGCATTTCCCTTTATTATTATTATTATTATTATTATTATTGCTATTATTATTATTATTTTAAGCCTTTCTTGTTGTTTTGAGGTACAGAGGCCAATATGAGCAAAATTTAGAACTAACATTTTTATTTACATAAACAAAACGTTGCATCGTATGAGGCATTTCGCTCTTATTTATGAATTAATTGTTTTTTGTATTAAAGTTAAAAATATACCAAGATTTTAATCCCACATAGTATTTGTATTTCAATAGTGTAATACATAGAACATAATTTTTCTTTTGCTAGCATTTTTCTTACTTCATTGTGACTACTTGCTGTAAAGGCTTTTTGATGATTATACATGGGATTTTATTGTATGCGTCTTTATGTTAGTCCACGGTATTAATAAATTGGAGTGTGTCGTGTAAAAATCAATAGAATTTAACAATAATTTTTATAGTTTATAGTGAGAGTTCCATTAAAATGAATAAATTTCATTTATACGTTCAAACAAAAGAATTTTTCATTAAATACATGAAAAAGATTAATTTTATTTTTACGCATAAATAACATCGAAACAAATCCGTAAAAAAAAAAAAAAATAATAATAATTTTCTTCTTTTTGAAGATATATTAAAAATTATTTCTTATTTGTTTATATCTTTTAAATGAATCACTAAGTAAAGATTTTTTTATTATTAGTCATTTTACTTATTTTTTATATAGTTTATGAATAATTACTCTATCGAATGTTGTAAAGAATACTTTCTCTTAAATAATTTTTAATAGTAAATATAAAAGACCTCACTTTTATTAATTTTAACATTTGTTTAAAATAATGATAATTTTTATGTAATAAATGGTATATAATTAAGTCAATCTAGTCAAGAGTCAATCTAGGTGCAGAGATTTTAATCTTTATAGATTTACGTAACCTTACAGAGAAATCTGTAATTAATGTGTAAGAGAAATATTTGAAATAAATTAAATCTCTTGGTATAACTTTTAATTTGAAACACAAATCAATTACTGAAGAAAATTTTTAAAAGTTATGTAATTTACTGCAGCATTACGCTATATATTACTAAAGCAATTACTGTTCATTATTACATAAAAATGTTTGTGTTGTCGATAAGAAAATCAAAGAAAAATTTCCTTAGTTAATTTGTTTTAAGTTGATATGTGTTGTTATCTGAGTGACATAATTTACTGATAAAATACATTCCATAATTCTATTAAAAAGACTGTTTTATTAGACTAACGTGATAAAATACAGAAATTTAATATTTCCATGAATAATGATTTCGTACTAAAAGAAAAATAATAGCTATTAAAATAATAATTATTATTATTATTTAAAAAAATATTTAAAAAGGAAGAAGAAGGAAATACGATTGAGATGATATTGAAACAGAATAAACAAATTTACAAGATTATGGGTTAAAAATAATTTTATTTTATTCTTATTATTTATTTATTATTTTTGTTATTTGCATATACAAATCTCTATAGATACCAAGGTATTTTTTTTTTTCTTTTTAAATGAATTTAAAGTAACTTAAAGTTATATATGACATGTTCGGGCATTTAGACAAAGCTGAATTTTTCTAGATGATAAACTTAAATACATGAATACATGAATACAAGATTTACACTCTTTAAACAATTAACACATAGAAATTTACAAAATAATAATTTTATGTTTACTTTTCGCTTGATATCTGGAATAAGAGAGATTTTATTTCAGTTTGTAGGTTATTGATTTTTATTTATTTTTTATTCACTCGTATTTTACATTTTGCATTGTTATTTGACATTAAGTAACTTATTTTAGTGCTCTATAATGCACTATTTGAAACATTTTTTTTAAAACATCTTTCACAAAATTTTAACGAAACGTACATAAATATGTCAATCTTATAAGTCGAATTTACTTCGTGCTAGCGCTATGCTATGGAAAACTGGCGACGGTCACGTAAGACATCCTTGAGAGTAGTAAGGCGGCATTCCAGCACAAATTTCTTCTTCTCCGTAGAAGATGGTTTCTCACCAGTGTTGCAAGATCTGGTGAATTTCTATCAGATCTGGCAACACTGCTCCTTAGTTTTGGTGATCTATAGAGGTATAATTTGGATAGGAACATGAAGGAAATCGCGACCACGATGGATTTTACCTACGCCAGCCACCAGTAATGTAATATACGACAAACATTAATCGGCTCGAGTCTCGAATCATCAATCTTACAACTAAGAGCTTGGCGCTCTACCAAACAGACCAGGTAACCATGACGATCATTATATAACAATAATAATAATAAATAGAAGAAGAAGAAACTAACTATTTTTTGATATGTGCCAAACATAATTCCTTGTAAAAGGTGAAAATAAACATATGTTGCAAAAATTTTCGTTTTCTTAGCTTAATTTCTTTTTTTTTTTTTTTTTTTTTTTTTTTTCCTATTCTCACAGAACTTCTCTTTTATTTCCTTTCGTTCCGAAAAGTTTATAGAAATAATGTTCTATTTGACACTTTCCAACAAGGGTGAAAATTGTTGAAGACTTCGGTTTTTCTGTCTGTCCGTCTGTCTGTCTGTGTGCCCGCTCTTTAACTCCCGTAAATATTCATGGAATTTCTTGAAACTGATATATGATATTCACGTTCACTTTCGAATGTTCCCTATTGAAAATGGAATGAATACCTCTACTGGTTTGTGTGCAGGGACACTCGAAAATATTCCAAGGCTTTGTGTTCTATGAGAGGTATTTCTACATGCTATATTTTAAATTTTACTTTACAGAAATCTTAATGAAATTGAAACATATTATTAAAGGTCACTATCGGATGTTTCCTATTGAAAATGGAGTAAATACCATCAATGGTTTTAGTATAGGGACACCTGAAAATATTCTAAAGCATTATGTTCTATGAGAGGTATTTTTAAGAACCAAATTTTGATAACTTTACTTTGCACAAATCTTAATGAAATTGAAATATGTTATTCATATGCACAAAAAAATGCTTTCTAGAGACTATAGTATAATTAACATTATATTTACAGGGCCACATAAAAATATTCATTTAGATTAAAGGCTGTTATTGGTAATTTGCTGGAACTACATTTTTTGTTTATATTAGAGGTTTTTAACAGTTTATAGCCATTTTTAACTGTGAATATGATTGTAATTTGTGTATCTGTCTGCCCGAATGTCTATCTTTCTATCTGTCCGTCCATCCACCCCCAGCGTCCTTAAATATTTTCAGAAGTTTTACAATTTGATACATGTTATTCAAGTTCACTATGGAATGTTTCCTATTTAAAATGGCTTTAATAGGTACTGTACAACTGTTTTGAGTACAAGGACAACCCAAAAAAAAATTCCACTGCATTTCCTTTTTGGAGAGACATTTTTGTAAATCACATTTAAATAACTTTCTACTACAAAAATCATAAATATATTCCCATTTATTGTTAATATGCTAAATTAATGTTTTGTATAGAATATGATATGTTTAACCTTCAGATTTACAGGGCAACACTAAAATATTCAGATACATTAATAGCTGCAATTAGAGTTTCAGGGCTGCATTTTCTTCTGCGTTAAGCATTTTTAACACTTTTCAACAATGTTTAAGAGTGATTATGAGTACATTTAATCTGATTGTACCCTTTCAGTCTTTCTGCCTTTAAGTTGTGTGATAACGTAGGCAAAGAACATTAATTGCTATACGATACAAGAAGTACGTACAGTTGCAAAGTCTTAATAATATATGTATAACGCATTTTTTTCCCTCTTGATACATTTATAATCTGAAATAACCTAATATTTATATTATTTATTTAATAATCAATCTTAAACTTATTTTAATTAATACCAAAATTTATTCATTTTCTTTTCAAATGTCACTTTATTCTTTATGCTCAATTTTAAAATCATTTATAGTTGCTAAACTTTATACAGTATGTTCAAAATCTAAAACCAAAATTTTATATTAGTTATATGCACGTGATAGTCTTTAAAATACACGGAAATTCTTTTAGATATCTTGTATATATATTTTGATGTCAAATATGATTGATTATGTATTTTTTACAGATTTCAGAAAAAGAATATTTTATGAAGATATATTATCTTTTCTTTCTTTCTTTCTTTTTTTCTTCAATACACAAACATTATTTATTAAATTATTTTTTATAGGAAAAAATAAATAAATAACTTTTGTTAATAAATGGAATAAAATCAGAAATTAGTTTTTAAAAAATGTATAAATTCATCATGCTGTTTTTAATTTCCATGATAACTGTTAAAATATACAAATATATGATAATATTATGAAATCACGTTAGATACATGATTTCATGATATTTTAATATAAACAAATAAGCCAGATACTAAAGAAGCAAATATTATAACATTTTTTATAAAGTATCTTTTTCTTTTTAGGCCATTGTATTCATAAATATATCACGAATATACACTGTCTAAGATAAGATGGTAAAAAATATTTTTAAAGTCCTCATCCATCATTTCGAAAGATGTCTTATTTCTTGAAGTAGCCATTTATTTTCTTAAAGTAAATTAAGAAAAGCATTTTATTTCTGAAAAATCCAGTTTGTTTTAAATCGGATACATATCTTGCGGTTGTTCTGTAATGAACACAGGACAAACAAATAATAGAAAGAAGAATATGTCTATAGTCATAAAAAAAGCTACTCTCCGAGTTTTTATTTTATTTAATTTTTGTTCCTTGTTGACTATATTTGATTCATATACTACCAAAAATAACACGAAAATAAGTATATATAAAACATTACATGCAAATAACTTATTACGTAGGTTATAGATTACTTTATTTATTTTTTTATTATATTTTTTAAGGTTTTTTTTTTTTTTCAACTTATCACATTGATTCGTTTATTCGTTATAAGTATTTAATTGATTCATTGAGACACAAATTAACTATATCAAAGTTTTTTTTTTTTTAGATAAGTGAAAAGTTTCTCATTTTTGTGCAATCCTAAGGCTTCTTAGAGAAATTACTAATTTATGAAATTTAAATGATAAAAAAGCCTAAATTTAACTACAAGTAGTGTTTATAATAATCTGCTTTCCTTATCATAAAAAGAATTGATAAAATACATTAGCTTCATTTGTTTTAACACATGTAGAAAGCCTATATTTATTGAATAGGTTATAAGGTAAAAATACTACAAATATCAATAAGAATTAAACTTTTCAATAATATATTGATAATAGGAAAATATATGATTACAATAAAAATTCATATAAATAAATGCATTCTGTTTTATTATTATTATTATTATTATTTAAAGATTAATTATATTCTTAGATTAACAATTATAAAATGTTAATTTTATAACGCCTATCTATAATGTGCCAATTGTTTGTCTATAATATGGAAATTTTTAAATATAACTTATTTCTCTGCCGGCTTTACTGCTTTTAAAGGCATCGTTATGTAAATGTCCTCTGCCATCCTTAATGCTCTAATCGGTCTGTGCCAGTAAATATGTAAAACGAAAACTACCAAAAAACATTTTAATTGTATGATGATTTCCGTAAAGAGAGCATACCCCATGCCTGTTATATCTATTTGTACATTTAACAAATTGTATGAGGACACGTGTTTTTACGCAGTTTTTATGTATTTACATTATTTAGATCATCTTTTCCCTACTTTCCTTAATTTACATTAAGAGATAATTACATAAATAAGTTTATATCTTAATGTATTGTAACTGTATATTTATTTGTATCACGAAACTACTATGTGCATTCATTTATATATTGATTATAATATACAGATCATTACAGAAGTTACCATAATTTAAAATGTGTAGAGCTTTGTCATGGAGTTACATAAAAATCCCTATCCAATGTCTAAATGTAAATTCATTTAAATGAGAAATTCATTCCGGTGTAAATGCTGGAGTAAATTTTTGTTAAAGAAAGCTGAACAATGCTTGTTAAAAAAGCAGCCATTTTGATCCAAAGATGAGAAATCAAATAGAACTAGCAAAGAGTTAATGCACGATGTGCCTTTTACCATGATATGATAATTTTTTTTTGTGTGTGAAAATTTATTTTCACAAAAAAAAAAAAAAAAATGGTACAATATATACATTTACATACATATAAAATTTTACATAGTTCTCTCACACAAATATATTTACTTTAAGCTTTTAACAATGCACACATTTTAAATAGCAGTTTTGCAGTATATTTTCCATACAAAAATTTATTAAGGAATACCGTAATATCAGACATGCCAACGTTTTAAATGCACGCTTTTATTATTATTATTATTATTATTATTATTATTATTATTCACACCACTTTATTTCTAAAGGAATTTTCTCGAATATGTAATTATGATTAATTATCAGGAAAATACTCTCCTGATTCGTAGTGCAAAGAAAAGGCAGTACTACAAGGATTGCTCCGGAATAAGTTAAAGCGTTCGCATATGTGCGATCTAACGAATTTATTTAACAACTTGTGACCTGATTTTCTGTACATGTGCCAACTGCTCCAGATAGCAGTATTTTATTTTCTAGAAAATTTCTATTAATCTTATCATGCAAACTTGGTACGAAGTTTTTTTTTTTTTTTTTTTTTTTTTAAGGGGGAGGGGCGGGTACTCAAAAATTAGAATTGGTGACAGCTATTTTTGAGAAACTCAATCGTATTTTTTGTTTCATAAACAAATTACTGACTGTTGATTTAATAAAATATACCTATGAATATACGGGCCGTGGTAGCACAGTTGGTAGAGCACCGGGCTCGTAATTGGAAAAAATTCGGGTTCGGTACTCGAGCCGGTAAAAGACCGTCATGTACACTAATGCACGTAAAATCTCTCGTAGCTGCAATGTCATGCATGTTCCCATGAAAATTATACCTCTGGGGGTCACCGCAGTGGGAGTGCCATCCCTTCCATGGAGAATCAAAATTGTGTTGTCATGTCTCCGGACCACGTCTAGGGATGAGTTCCAGACCGTCGCCAATTGTCCATTGCGCAGCACTAATGCGACGTAAAAACCCAACCAACCTACATAAAATATAAAAATATTTTATTATAGTAATTGAAATCATTAAATCATTTCAGAGTCAAGTAACTATGGATTTATGTGCTCTGAATATCAAACTTAGTAGAAACAAAATACATTTTAAAATTTTATTAAATGCAAACACTTTATTTCAAACATCGGAATTGTGAATAATCATTTTTTTTACATTAAATGCATTCTTTTAATGAAATAAAAAATCATGTTTATACATTTTTCTAAAACTTTAAGGTAAAGAGCTAAAATTTTATACAAATATATATATATATATTATTTGCCTCATTTAGATGCGAAAACAACTTAAATGTTTTTCTTACATTTTGAAGAGGAAAAACGTATAAAAACTGAAGAAAAAAAAATGCTCCGTGAACAACCTCAAAAATAACTCCTTGATAAAAGGAATCGGTAATAAGGTTACATTGTTTCAAAGGACTCTCCGGAGGGAAATATATATGCAAAACCAGGTGTTCTTTTATTTGTTTAAATCATAAAATAAAGAAAAATAAATATATGCATAAAATTCGCCTTTTGTAAAAACAAGTTTTTAATTCTAATCAATAATACTTTTAACTCCAAAAGTAAAAATATTATATATATATATATATATATATATATATATATATATAAATGAATAAAAATGTCAGTCGTTTACATCAAAGCATGAAATATCTTCACTAGTGAAATTTCAGTTCAATAAAAAACATATCAAATATTAAAAAAAGTATATATATATATGCATATATATATCATATCTGCCAAGTTTTTTAATTTATTCCTCGAATTTTGTTAATCCCGCCCCTTTTTCACACCGTAATAATTTTAGAGTAATTTTCTTAATGTTTAATCCTAATTATATCGTGAAGAAAATATTTCCATAAAGATTATGGTGTGAAAAATGGGCGGGGCTAACAAAATTCCGGAATAAATTAAAAAACTTGGCAGCTATATATATATATATTAAAATACATAACCATTCCTTCCCATGCAATGTTTGAAAGAATTACTTAAGAGTTACTCACATATTACTTAAATACATCTAATTTTATAAATACATAATTATCACTTAAAGTAAATAAGTTTTAAACAAATGAATTTAAATAATATTCTCAATTTAAATTAATTAAATTATTCTAAATTAATTCTTACATAATCAACGCTTTATACATACGAATTTTGAATTTCAATATTCATAAATGTAAAAATTATTTTACATAACTTATTTAATGTGCTGCAGACAAGAAATATTTGCTTTAAAAATAATTTATTGGCAGTTTTTTTTTTTTTTTTTATCACATCTGTAGTTCATATAAAACTCCTCTTTTTATTAATTATTTAAAATAACAGATTTGATATCCTTATTAGGAAAGAGAAATTCGCATAAGTAATCATTGGATTTTTTTTTAAATATCCACTTTTTTTTTTTTTTTTTTGGTAACAAAAAAACTGTCAGAACTATCGAACGATTAATTTTTAAATTCCCATTCCTTTTTAGGAAAGAGAAAACTATATTTAGATCACGAAGTAATCTAAGATCTCTTTGTTCATGTGTCAACTGTAGGCGATTCCTGTTGACGTATTTCTTGCGATAATTTCAAATTTATTTCCTGGCAACCATAAAAAAAACAAAATGTTTTTCTCATTCATCCTAGTGCTAATTTTAAAACATCTGCCGTTAGATAGGCGTAAATGTACACCTGCTTATTGCCAAATTTGGTGTTAATTTTTGTGATCTGCTCTGAAACAGAATTAAAATTTTTAATCAGAATCACTTTGAACTCGATTACCGTGACTATGCTATTTCCTCTCTTTCTCCGCCACTTGATTTACAGATGAAGAGATAGTTCCGGTTTATTGTAGTTATTAGGACGGAGGACTATTAGTCTCAATCTACGGATTTTTACTATACCAGTTTTACGATAGTTGGACATTTATCGAAATCGAAAATGTATCGAAAATATAATTGAATAATTTGAAAGCGATATGTTATAATTTGAAAAAAAAAAAAAAAAAAAAAAAAACTAAGACGGAGGACTATTAGTTTTTTAAAATAAATTCTGTTTTTGCTAGAATTTCATCAATTTATTTATTTATTTATTTATTTATTTATTTATTTAAAAAAAAAAAGAAAAGAAAATTAATAATATTCAGTTTCGAAACGGACAGTATCGAAACAGTTTTTTTTTTTTTTTTTTTTTTTTTAATAATTGTGAATTAGGAAAATAAAAGCGCGCGTAAAATGAAATAAAAAAATAAATGATTATAAATGGACAATATTAAAGCTCGTGGACTCAGTTCAATGATATAATAAGAAAAAATGACGCCGTTAGTCTAATGAGATTAACTTTTTAAAACATTAATTTGAATTAATCAATAGCATCGACAGCATGCAAGTGCACGAATACCGTGGAGTTACAGAAAGAAGCCTATTTACTTTTTTATTTATTTTTAATTTAACTTGAAAATGTGAACTTTATAAGTCTTATATCAATTTCACCATCTAATTAAAATTTTAACTTTCCAGAAGTTAAATTTTTATTAGTTTTTGTGGGAGGAAACACTAATGATAGTTAAACGAATTCATTCAAAGAAAAGTTTCAAATAAAATTCATATTTGACAACACAGTTTTTAAAATTTTCCAGGCAAGACAGCTTTAATAAAGGCTAATGATAGTTAAACGAAATCATTCAAAGAAAAGTTTCAAATAAAATTCATATTTGACAACACAGTTTTTAAAATTTTCCAGGGAAGACAGCTTTAATAACTTTTAAATTTTTATTATTTATTTTTTCATAATTCATAATGATCTGTGTACTTTGCAATATTTTTTACTGAAAGATATAATTTCTAATTGTCTAAACACTCTTGATGCAGCCATCGTAAGGTCTGTTCCTTATGAATTTAGCAAGTTAAATACTTTGTCCACCCTTTTGTAGAATACGATCAGCGCGGCTAATATATATATATATATATATATATATATATATATATATATATATATATATATATATATATATATATATATATGTGTGTGTGTGTGTGTGTATGTATGCATGTATAGTCTACTTAGATTAGTTAACGTATTGCATGCTTACATACATATTATTATATCTTGTGCAGTCTGTCATTAGAGCTCGTTTCACGTAAAAATACGTGCTTTGATACGTTGTTAACTAGCTCTTTGCTGTCGGATTTTATTTTTCCATATTAAACAGTCGTTTAGAAAAAGAAAAAAGTTCTTACTTTTCAAATTGTGTTATATACAGAATGATGACAATGTCCTGTTATACTCTGTTTAATACTTAGATGTTATAGGGGTTGATTAAACAAAAGTTTACCACGAGACAGTTGACGAACTTAAGGATGCAGTATGAAGTGAATTTACTGCCATCATACCAGCGATGTTGAGGATAATTTTACATCGCACATGGAGAAGAATTATATTTTGTCATAAAAGTCATTGTGTACACACAGACATTCTGGAATAAATAGTAAATTATATTCCATTACTTCAAATTTGCCATCTTCCATGATTTTATTTTAATATCAATGTGAAGCTATGAATATGTGGATGCATGGTAGAGTGTAACGGGACCCTGTGATCACTTTGTACAGCAATCGTATTTATTTATTTATCTATTTATTTTGTGTGTGTGTCTGTTTTTCCCATAAGAATTTAATGCTCAAGTAGAAGTTCAAGCCCCGCACTATCGCAGCGTTTCTAAAATTTTACGCGCCTTTTATTACATTGCCTCCACTACTTCAGAACAGTTATTTTTTTAAATATTATTACATCTCTAAAACTTCAGGAAATGCGCGTGGCATTGGCCACAAGTACTTCCAAACAACAAATAGTTCGAAGTCTCCAGGAAAAATTTCTTTTTAAAATTAGTTATGCAATTTTATAAAACGCGTGTAAAATTTTCGGAACGCTTCATGTTCTGTGTGTTATATTTTCAGAACAACAAGCATTATATAAAACAAATTTATAAATTTAATAGTTTGTTACATAAAATAAATTTTACAATATTTTTCTATTAAGAAATTTTCTGTAATTTAAAATTTGGCGAAAATTAAAAATGATCAACTTCATTTAAATGCTAGTAGTATATGAATAAGAGGCCTTTTTTATACCCCTGAGGTAATGCATTTTTTTTTTTTTTTTTTTACTCTTTATCTTTATCTTTATCTTTATCTTTACCTTTTTTTTTTTTTTATAAGTCGGAAATTGCGTTAGAATAACATGGAAAATTTTAATATTTTTTATTTGCAAATAAATCATTAATTTCCTGCACTAATCTACAAGTGTTAATGTACGGCATGTGCTTTATTTATTTATTTAATTTAATTTTTATTTTTACTTTTATTTTATTTTTTACAATTTAACATAAAATGAAATTTCAGAAAAATAACTAAATATTATTTCGCCAATTGTATATTGAACAGGATTGAACAGGGCGCAGCCCCCGCTCACCGCTCGAAGAGCGGTGTTGAGCGCTTCCAGAACTAAGTTCACGTGGGCTGCGCCAAGATGTTTATTGAAAGATAAAAAAAAAAAAAAAAAAAAAAAAAAAACAAGAATCATCGCCAGGCAGAGCCTACTCGCGACAATGGGCGATGTGAAACAAGTTCAATTTACATAGTCTTTTGTTGATCGGCATGCCGAGCCTAGCCGGCTCCTCGCGACAGAAGGCATGCTGACATGCTGTAATGTTATGTTGAAGTCCGAGAGGAATGGAGATGATCATTGTTTAAAAACAGCTGTGATTTAATTTTAAAAATATTGAACAGTAACTAGACCAGAAATTAAGCCCATGTCCTTGTCAAACCACGCCATTGCCAGGATGTTTGATTACATATTTTATGCAATGCAGGTATAATTTGTAGGCATTTTATTGTAAGGAACTCCCCAAAATGGGGCTTAATATTCAAAATAGGTTATTAACTTGACAAAAATATGTTAAATCATGCAAGACCAATTAAAAAAAAAAAAAAAAAAGAAAGAAAGAAAGAAAATAAAAAATAAAAGAAAGGAAAGAAAACATATTTCTAAATATGTTTTTCGGTGTTTTATTCTGTAAAATAATTTTAGCCGGCAAAGCTCTTTTAATCTACATAATCACAAAACAGTCTTTATTATTAAAAAAAAAAAAAAAAAAAAAAAAAAAAAAGCTCCTATTCTGTGGCAGAAAGTACTCTAAACAAATGACATATGGAAAAAGTAATTTAATATAAGATTTGTACAATCATTGATTTTGAGCACCACTAAGTTTTAGTAGCAATTTTTGTTATAATATAACATAATAATTTTAAATGGAAATTTATCGTATAAAAATTGCGGTGGTAGAGTTTTTACAAAGAGGTGGTTTTGTATAAATCCTGTAATAAAACAATAGAATTTCAAATATTTTATGCACATTCCGGTATCTCTATTTAAAAACGCAATATATTTTACTGCAGAATTCGTACGCACATATTTATTTCTAATCACACTTTTCTACATTTCTCTAACAATAAAAATCTTCTTGAATTGAAAAACTTATTTTGTGATGAGAATTACTATATGAAGTTAGTGGTGTAAAAAGCGGGCTGTACGCAGCTTCTAGTACAATATTAAAACAGTATCTACTACCAATATTAGCTCAGTAATTACTACTAAAAGTCACTTTTTGATGGAAGTGCATTTAATAAAATATTAAGCTCGTATTTTCTTTTTTTTTTTTTATATTCATTTATTTTTTTTTTTATCCGCATTTGATGTTAAACTTCGGATTTATTTTTGACCTTTTTTCTTATAAAACGAAACGTTTTAGAAATAATTTTATATATTTTCGTCACGGTGAAGCTGTTTATCTCAAAGCATTTGAAGCATACTGAAAGAAACAGAAGGTTAAAATGTTATTTGGAGTAGATTGATACTTTATATATATATATATATATATATATATATATATATAATAGTTCTACTTACTGTAATCATTTTCAACAATATTCTAGGAATACAATTTTGCTAAGTTTGAGTAACTTTTTCATATTAAATTAAAACTATTACATGTTAATTCATTTTATATATTATATTTTTTAAAGATATGACAGGTTATTTAATTTAGTTATATATTAATCAATTTTAGTCAATGAGGATTTCAGTAGCACTTTATCCTCTGTTATTCTAAATATCTACGTGCTAAAACTATATATATATCTATATACTTATACACCTGTATTAAATATTATTACTAAAACATTAATTATTTATATGTAGGATACATTTTAATTAATCATAGACAATTTTTTTTAAATATATTTTGTATGCCTTTTATTTTCTAATCTCAATGTATTTTCACATTCAACCAAATTTTAGCTTTTAGACTTCATAAATGATTGGGCATTTTTATCAGTTAAAGTTTTAGTTTGAAGCTTATAGATACACATAAAACACAACCATATCTTTCATTCTTTTATTGCAATATTTCAATATACACACTCGATAAAGTACTAATTATTGTAAACCATTGACTACAATTTTTATTAATGTGTATTGATTTTCTTATCTCCCTATTTTAGTCTTTAATTCAACAAAAAATAATTATAACTTTGTATCAGCTACATCTGTGATTTTATATCTCTCCATATTTCTCATTTCTTTACTTTTTTTTTTTTTTTTTTTCTGTTATTGGATTTTGATCTATACTCAAAGAATTTTTATCAATATATTTGACTTATTTTCATATTTTAAAATCATATGTGTTAAAGGAATAATTATATTAATATATTTTAAAATTGTATTACGATAATTGTAAAATTTTATAAGATAATGTTATTTCTGAAAAGGTAGTTATATAGTACCTTTTCATAGTTGCCAACATTTTAATGTATTCTGGCACACTTTTAGCCCCGCCTTCGATTTGCACCACTTAACCCTTTCAGGGGCGGTGGCTCGAGGGTCTATCCACCTACTTTAGAAATTTTTTTCTAGGTGTGTAGTGGCTACTTTTTCTATCCACCTTTATGAAAAGTTAATGTGTACTTCTAAAACTGAAATAGAGACGGCAGCACTACAGTAACTTTAAGCAGGATGTGCCTATGACTTTTTTAAATGGACAAGTTGCGGGGAAAATTTTTGAAGTTTCTTTTATATATTTTTATGAAAAATAATTTTTTATTCAAAAGTATTTGGTAGTGTAAATATACTGTAATGCACCTTTTAAATACAACAGATATACATATTATCTTAGATCATTAATTTTAGTTTGATTTTTAGGAGCATCTTTTAGGTGGATAGACCCTCTAGCCACCGCGCACATAGGTCATGGGAGATACCATAAGACCTGCTGGGGAAAAGAATCTCAATTTCTTTTCCTTTGGGATGAACAAAGAGGGTCTTTTGGGGTTAGTGAACTGTGATAAATATAAACAGTAAGGGATAGCAGAATGTAAATACAGATGTAAACAAGCGTGGGAGGGTTCTTACAAAAAAGCTATTCAGTATTTCGGTTTACCGTATAGAAAGAGGCTGCTTTTTCCTATTGCTCTTATATCGTGATTTTTAAAAATAAATTTTTATTTCCACAGCTTTTTAATTTAGTTAATTTCTCTAAATAATCTTAAATTAAATGCATATATCTTAATTTTTATCACAATAATGCCTAGAAAAGGCTTCTCTTTGGATGAAGCTATTGCTCTGTTTGAAGAGCTACCCTCAGATGATGATTCTGCAGTATCTGTATCAGGAACAAACAAATTTTAAAGAACATTAATATTTTTAAAGTTTTCATATTTCTGTGTATGCAATTTGTGAATTGATTATTTCATTACAATATGGAGGTAAGAAATTATGTCTTTTAGTTTATGTACTGAATCAATTTCAAAATTTATTGCACTTACAATATAATTGAATAACTATAATTTTTATTCCTTAAATAGTGAATAATTTTTTCTTATTACTAATGCATAGAGGTTTCTAAACAAATTTTAAACAGCCCATATATATGTGTATATATATATATAATAAATCATTAAAAAAGGATAAAGAAGCATTATAATTTAATTAATAATTAATTATTGTTACATTGTATTATTATAATTACATTTTCAAGGCATAGTTTCAATTTTTGTTCTTTAAATATATAAATATTTATTTCCATACGAAAATTAAGGTACATGACGTATGTGCGCAGTGGCTAGAACGTCTAGCCACCACCCACAAAAAAATCCCCACATGCTGAATTTTTTTCTTCATCAAATATGACTTGTAGGGGATGTTTACTTTATGATGTATATATATTTAAAAGGAAATTCAATCATTTTTACTTAGTGCCCCTGAAAGGGTTAATTTAAAGAATTATTTTCTCCAATATATAACTACGATTAAAAAAAAAAAAAAAAAAAAAAAAAAAATTTTAAATAAAAAGTGGTATGAAATAAAGGCGAGATGGCGAGATTAAAATGCTCGGAATAAATTAAAATATTGGCACTCTGCTTTTTATCCCAATGAAATTTCTGTAGGCAACGATTAATTTTAAATAATTTCCTTCATACAACTAGATATGCACATTTTCTCAGATACACCGATTTGAAAAAAATATTTCAAAAGTTTTCTAGTGAACATCTTTTGACGTTAAAAATAATATCCCGATTTTAAATATCGAATTAAATTCCAATTTCTTATTACAAGAAATTGTATTCTAAGAATATTTCGTATGTTTCTGTCACTGATAAATTGTAAATCTCCTAAATATCCGAAAAAAATATGTATAAAAAAGGGAATATTTTCAGAATAAAATATTTTCCAGCATAAGTCAGAAAACATTCCTTGCATAATTTGATAAATCGTAAAAAGTGAAGTTCTATTAAATGTATCTAATTTTAGAAAATCTCATTAATACCTCACAAAGTGTCTTCAAAATTAATGACTGAATCAGTAATTTTTGTCAAAGAATATTCTTTGAGAGATTTACATTAATAACTTTGTATTGCAAATACGATTCATTCTTACTACATTGTATTTCACTGAATTTCGATTTCTTCATTTTGGTATTTTTCCCGTTTTAAATATATATATATATATATATATATAAATATTATTTTTTATTCCATTAATATGAATATTTAATATCAGTTTTATTTAATTGAATTAAATGCCTTTAAAATATTTTAATTAAATATTAAATAAACTTAATACGGATATTTTTTATGTGATTTTTATTGCAATCGGATGATTTTGTGGTGTAAAGATTGACGGTGGCAACTAGATAAACTTTGACACAACTTTTTTTCATATATCAATCTTCTATAATAAATTCATGCAAAAATAAAAGTAATAATAAATAAATAAATAAATAAATAAATAAATAATAATAATAATAATAATAATAATCAAACAAAACGAAATAAAATAAATAGATAAATAATAATAATAATAATGGAAGAAAAACTATTCTCTATAAATACTTTGTAAACTTTGGAATAAACTACGTCATCTCAACTAAAACTTACAACACCCTTGTAATCATCAATACGCATATTCACATTTCACCATGAAAATATGTTATACACAGGAATAAGATTAAAGTATATCTTTAATAGATTAACTCTATAGGGTTTCAACCGCTTTGTTGGTGGTCGTTGAAATAAAACGCTTTTCTAAGTATATGTGACACATACCTTTTAAAATATTCTAGTACAAGTGAGAAATAAACCTTTATCAATTGTTCGGTTTCCTGGTTGGCAGAACAGGAATTAATGGATTACTTATTCGATCAACTGTCTGATTATAGTGTAATTCTTTACTATTTTAATCCATCATCACACAATATATTTTTTTTTCAATACAGTATCGCAATTTTCAAAGTAAATGAAAATAATAATAATAATAATAATAATAATAATAATAATAATAACTCTTTTAGTTTATCAATATGCCGAATTTTTTGGAGTTCAGTATTGCAAATTCTGTAACCTATTTGCGAAGCAGTAAAATGAATGAAAACCTAGTATCTCTTCCTGTAGAACAGTTGAGTTAGTTAGTATTCTGATTCCCATGAATTTATTTCGACCAACAGGAGGTTTATGTTGATTTATTCTCCAATAAGACAATTCGGGAAATATGGAATACCAACTATTGCGTATTATTTACGATTTTTGTAAAACTTGAATGCTGATAATTTTTAATACTGTTTATTTTCAATAATAATTTAAAAATAACATTTTTATACTGCAATTATTCATGATTTTCAGTAAAAATACTTCCGTATTACATATTATACTTTACGAAATTGTGTACTCCATATTCCCCTTCATAATTGTTCTATATTACACGCTTGGTTCATATTATCCAAAAATAGCTTTTTTTTTTTTTTTTCTTTTGCCTTAACTAAAAATATTCTATGTAAACTCTACTTTTTTTAACATAAAACCATCAAAACATATTAACAATACTTGAAAGTTTACAATAGTCGAATCTACAGTGATCCAAATTACTTCAGTATATTATGGTGAATTCAAAAATAAACAGTATTCCATATTCTGCTATTCTCATCTGTGTTTGAAAATGCAGATTTTTTATTTATTTATTTATTTATTTTAAGGTTCTTTGCCCATTTGTATTATGTATGTTTTTGTATTCTCTTCATTATATTATTTTTCCCATTGCTCTAACTGTAATAAATCATCCTCCTAAAATCTGTAACCACGTAATAACAGTTTTTTTTTTTTTTTTTTTTTTTTTTTTTAACCTGAATCATTTATCTATAACTTCTTTCAAATTGAAAAATCTGATTATTTTTATATATATTTCAAAGCAAAAGAGCTGGTTAACACTTTTCTGATCGCATTATTTTTACTTTTGGAATGTTTGGTCCGCCTGTGGGTGTTATTCTCCCAATTTACAATATTTCAGAACAAAATATTCTGTATTAACACTTACATTACAAATGGATATACCTTATGATTATATTCCTTCTAATTAAAATATTTGTATCCACAGTACATTTTATGGTAAAAATATGAACATTGGGTATATACTTAAGAAATAAATAACATACAAATTAAGAAAGAAACGGCGACTGTTGGAGTTAGAGATTTTCAAATGACGTGAATCTACGTCAGCGGTCGCGAAAGTGTTAACAGAGACAGTCAATTTTGCCGGTGATTACAACTTGCGAAATTCATTTCTATCCATGTAATATTTTATTTAATTTTTTCTCAGTGCGATTTACTTTCTGTATTTCTCCCAAATACAGGGTGAAAATTTGTCTAAACTCATCCAGGGTTCCCACAGACCAACTTTTTACAACGACTCTTCCATCAGAATAACGTTAAGGTAAAATTATTCTTAAGTGTACAGTGTACATTGAAGAAGAAATTTATTTTTAGATAATACTGGTGGAAGAGTCCTTGAAAAAAAAAAAAAAAAATGGGCCGTGGGAGCCCTGTCATCTTGGCGGACATCCATTCTTTCCCAACTGCGGGGGTCGTACTCTCCGCCCTTTTTTGAGGACACTTTCATAAATAAGAAGTTTCCGCCTTTTTTGCCACCACTAATCCCATGCAAAATACTTCCGATATATTTATAGTTATGTGTCATTATTCATACTTGCCAACATACTAATTAATATTCCGTAGTACTGTTAGCCTCGCCTTTTTTTTCACACCAGTATCTTTTTAAAGTATTTTTCTTCTTATTTAATCGGGATTGCATTTGCAGAGTATTACTCTAAAAATTTACTGGTGTGTAAAAAAGGGCTGGGCAAACAGCACTACGGAATATTAATTAGGACGTTGGCAAGTATGCATTATTACACAGGGTAGAGATTATTTTATAAAAATAGTGGTAGCAACAAATATAAAAGTTTCTGAGTCATGAGAGTGTCCTGAAAAATGGGCGGGGAGTACGACCCCTGCAAGTGTTTCCCAAAATTAAAGACGGGATTTTATTATAAGTAGTTTAAAGTATAATTTTAGAATTAATAAAAGTCTATTCTTTTATTATTTGACTCTAAAAAAATTTCTAAAGATGAAAGGTAATTTCAAAAATAATTAATACTTTTCTACAGCACGAAAAATTGGTAATAGAAAATAATAGCAATTGTGATACTGAAATCCATTTATAGTGCAATTGTGACTCTTTTTATTGGAAAAAAAAAGTCATTAAAATTATAGTAATTTATGGAATTTATGGAGGTTCAATCTTTCTAATGCATTTTCGCAGTTTATTTATAAATTTAATTTAAAATCTACTTGAAATGTTAAATGTAACATTCGGTTAATTTTTTATAGTCTTATCACTATAAAAACACTAAAAATAATACAATTAAAAAATCACTTAACAAGTTATTCCCGTAAGATATCCCGTAGAATATCAATTAAAAATATTTCATAGAAAATCTTACGAATTATGTTGTTCACAAAAATTTTATGGAAATATATGTATAAAAAATTTACTATAATGAAATTTTCTGTTTAAGTAAATAATGTTATAAAGAACATAAAAAGAAAAAAATAAATAAATAAAAAACTCCCGATAATATTTAAAGACGTTGTTTCAAAATGAAAATTCTCTTCGAAACATTATTGTACACGCTTCAAGAAAGTCTTTCATATATCTATAAGGTATTTGTATTGAAAAGTCATTTTGCGTGGTTTTGTCACTGACAAATTGTAAATCTTACAGGCCGTAAGGAAAATTTAAAATTTTGAAAAGCATTTTGAATAAAATATTTTTTTATCCAAAGATCTGAAATCTTATTTACTTTTTATGCATAGGATAAAAGTTTGTGAAAATGTTTTTTTTTTCTTTCTTTTTTTTTTTTTTTCTTTCTTTTTTTTTTTTTTTTTTGCTCAAATGTATTTTGTTTAAGAATGATTAGAAAAATACGAATAATAATTTTAATATTTAAGAAATATTTTCTATATATTGTTACAACAATGTAAACTTCTGTATTTTTATTGTGTCTAAATTAACCTTACATTTGATGTGTAAGTAGGTTTGTACTTGCTTATCCTAGTAGCATAGCGATACTGGCCAAAATTGATAAAAATTGACTTGCCAATATCCAGAGCTCGAAGTCTCCACGCTTTTTACAGGACGCTTTTAGAGATAAAAAATTTCCACTTTCTTTGTTATTACTATTTTTATACAGAATTCCTCATTACAATTTTCTTTGCAACGTGTTGTGATTAAGTAGGAGGGATTGTGAAGCCTTGTTCCGACTTCAACATGGTGCATTGTACTTAACTTAGTGTAGAATATAACCAGGAGACTTAGATTAAGGAGATGTTTACCTTTATTTAAACTTTAAAGTAAAAAGGAGCGTAGGAATATGAAAGAACTCACTAAAAATTTAAACAATCATAAAAAATAGCTCATCACTTGCAACTTTCACTACTGTTAGTCAAGATGGCCGAGGACGTTTTTCAGAGAGCGAATTAAAGTATATCACCAGCAACACAACCATCAACTCACAATACTTCTATCACCAATAACACAACTATCAACACAACACATAATCACCAACAACAACACTTGGTTTCTAATAAGTATTCTATTTAACAATGGCGTATTGTGATTGACGTTTTGGGTATGCTCCATACGGGTGGTTAGAAGCAGCTCGTTTCATAAAAAGTTCATTCTTCTGATTGACTGTTCAAATGTCGTCATACCTACGTTGTTTCTCAAAATAAGCGAATTAACCAATAAGATGATTGGATATTTTTTTCAATGTTCTGTTTCTAACTACTCGAGTGAAGCATACCCAAACCGTCATTCACGATACGCCACTGCTATTTAAAGTCCTCAAAAATAGAAAATACGATTTACTTCATTTTACCAAACTACTTCTTTAAAGACTATCCGCATTAAATTTTTAAACACCATTCACAATCTACGTAGATCCTGCGTTCCATTTATCAAACTAACTATCCAATAACTAGACATTCCATGCTAACCCAAATTCACCTCTGTCCGACACCTTCAACTAGCTATCTCATCCAGAACATCACTGAAATACGCTGGATCCATCTAGAAACTTTCCCAATCTCAACCAAATATTCTATCCGAACTTGAGGCTATCACTTTACACTACTTTCAATACTGAATTCCCTTGGCGACCTTTACTTCCTTAACTCGACTCCACTCCCAACTTACAACTCCCTCCAACGAAACAAAAGTTTTCGTGATTGTTCAAATCGAGCCCGAATTAAAACTATCATTTTACTCAAAAGTGTGAAAGCCACCAGCTGAACCAAAACGTAGTAAAAGCTTTTGATAAATACAAATTTTATTGGAATAAAGGTTTTGATATATACAAATTTTATTGGAACATTTTAATATATCGCGTAAAAAGAATCATTACGTTTGCTAATAAATATTTAAATATAATGAATCGGGCATGACCAAGAATCAAGAAGCCCTGTATTTATCAAAGTCTGTCTCATCCTCAACCATTGCCAGTGCAGAATAAGCTTTTGTCTTTTTATTTGGTTAAATGACTCTATGTCATACTTGCCAACATCCTAATTAATATTCCGTAGTGTTGTTTGTCCCGCCTTTTTTTACACACCAGTAAATTTTTAGAGTAATACTTTCCAAAAACAATCCCGATTAAATAAGAAGAAAAATACTCTAAAGAGATACTGGTGTGAAAAAAAAGGCGGGTTTAACAATACTACGGAATATTAATTAGTATGTTGGCAAGTATGCTCTATGTATTCATATATATAAATTTTTAGCCGGCTCTAATGCTGTAAAGTTCTCTAAACATTGTTGCCAAATTTAATGACTCTTTTATTCAACAATCACCAATAATTTTAATGGGTGATATTTGATATGTACAGTGGACGAATAACCTTCGAAGTTATTAGGCAACTATTACAATCAAAATTTAGCGGTGGATATTGAATAAAAAAAGGTCCAACACTGGCCAGACGCGTGAAATTAAATATGACAGGCAAGAGGTTAATAACATCTTATTAGTTTTCAGTTATTGGGCTGACATTTTCTATTTGTTTTTCGTGTATCTTAAGAAACCTATTCATCATTTTTGTAGAGTACTTGCACTACTAAACTACAAACGCATTGAGAGTATTCTAACAAATTTGATATATGTTTGTCTATTGCAGCATTATTAACCGTTTGACTGCTGAAGCATTTTCTGAAATACATCCTTAAATTGCTATGGCTATTTCAGGCCTCAATAAAAGTTTTTCCGGTGTGAATATTTAATTTTAGTTTTGTAAATAATTCGAAACCCGATCATGCCAACTGGTAAAAATTTTAAAAAATCCAAGTAAGCAGTAAGTGAAAGGAAATGTATAAATGTGTATTTTTATGCCTAAATTATTTACCCTCGATAGCTCTTTCTACAAAAATAAAATATGAAATTTTCTAATGATCTATAAAAACACACCTAATTAATGAAAACCACGCCTTACTGTAGCGTTTGTAAAAGGCCAATTTAAGTATCATTAAAGGATGAATAAAAACAAAAAATGTGTTTTACCATTAATAATTGCTCACACGCGTTTTACGAAAATTCTGGATCAGCGAAAAAATCCAATTTTGTTTTGCAAATATGCAATTCAGCGCAGTGAAGGGGGTATTTTGATAAAATTTTATCGAGACTCCTCCCATTCTTATTTTTTTCAACTTATTTCACAAATATAATTATATATATTTTAAAAATGATGAAACGAGCGTCGTAATATTGTATGCTTCAAAAATCATGTTAGATAGTTCTCTTTCGAAAGAAATACATTTAATTGATTTCAGTGATTAGAGTATTGACGTTGTTTTCTGGTAATATTTTTTGAGCATTAAAAAAAATAAAATAAAAAAATAAAACATAATCACTCATACAATTTTCAGTTAATTTATTAATTCTTTTAATAAATAAACAAATATATATATATATATATATATATACAGAGCTGCCAACCTAATCCGGTTAATTGTTAGTACCGCCCATTTTTCTACACCACTTAATTTTTAGAGTATTTGTTTTCGTGATCATCGTAAATATATTTGAAGAAAATTACTCTATTTAAGTGGTGTAGAAAAATGGGCGGTACTAACAATTTGCCAGATTAGGGTAGCAGCTCTGTATATATACATATATTTACTTCTTGTAAAAGAGAATAATGAAAAGATAATGTTTACCAACTGTGTTTTGGTTCTGAATGGTTGATTTTATTTACGTCAAAAAAATTAAATTAAAATTCCGGTGATATCTGAATTGTACTCTCGCAGCGCGATAGCGCTGCTTCGCAGTTTTCGAGACTGAACATTGCAGCGCTATCGCGCTGCTTAGCAGTCTAACGGTTAAAAATGTCATTGTTCAGTAACATGCGGTAAACCATAGATTCGAAGTTTAGACATTTAGCTACCGAAAAATTTTAATAAATTTTTTACATATATATTTCGATTGCAGTTTCACTGTTTAAATAAAAC
The DNA here is from genome assembly GCA_963930645.1 of Salticus scenicus. NCBI lineage: Eukaryota > Metazoa > Arthropoda > Arachnida > Araneae > Salticidae > Salticus > Salticus scenicus. The sequence goes on from OZ005652.1 coordinate 111,685,715, forward strand.
AAAAATTTCTATGAAAAAATCCCATATTGGAACCATAGCCTCCTAAACTAGATGCCTTCCGCGTGGCTCAGAAACTTGGCAACACTTCAAGCGATAGACAGCACCACCTGGTACAGATTGGGTGACTTTTATATTTAACAGCCACCAAAACTTTTTAAAAGTGGGATTTGATAAGATAAAAGGCGAATAGAATCGAAGAAACGTCGATTTTACATATCACATATTACTTCTTAAAGTTATTGATGACAGTTGAATAAAAAATTCACGCAATCTGTATCAGATGGCGCTGTTTACCGCTTGAACTTTTGTCAAGTTTCCGAGCCACGCGCAAGGCACCTAGTTTAGGAGGCTATGTTGGAACTAACTTTCTCTCTGCTCACAATAAAATTTCGTCATATAATAATACAATTACTAAATTCTCAAGAAATTTCTAATTCAATGTCTAATCAAGATCTAATTCAAGGTATCCGGATACAGGGTTGCCAACTTTTATAATTTATTCCGGAGAAATTTTAGCCCCACTTTTTTCGCGCCAGAAATTTTATAGAATATTTTTCTTTAATATGTGAGAACGGTTAAATAAGGGAAAAATAATTCTTTAAAATTTCCGGTGTGGGAAAAGAGCGGAGCGAAGAATGCTCCGCAATAAATTATAAAAGTTGGCAAATCTGCGGATAATAAGATATTTATTTAAAATTAAAAGAGTAATTTGTACATAAGACTAAGGATAATGATAATGATTATTCAAAACATCAAAGGAATGCGTTCTGGACAACAATATTTAGGAAATTTTAAAAACTGTAATAACATTAAAATACAAAAATAAATGTGTCGCACACAAATTAAATTAAATTCAAATTATTTTCTAAATTAACTGTTATACTTCTATTTACAGGAAACCAATTTTTATATCTCTAAGTAAAGACCAAAATAATTTTATTGAATCCAAAATTCACGATGAATCTCTGGAATCCAAAACGTGAATTGAGTTTATGTATTTATAAAATTTGTAATAACAAGAACTAACTTTCCCTTGTTTTTGTAAAAGGAAAAACATATAAATGTTAGAATTCGGTTTGCTCTTGTACGGTCATTATTTACATATTAAGACTCATTTGGCCGGGATCTAAGGCTAAACTGGGATTTGAACCTGGCACTTGGTAAGAAAAGGGTAGAGCGCGAACCATTCGGAAAAGAATCTGAAAAACATCTAGAATAGCAAGATCATCACAGAAAAATTATTACCTAACATTATTCCTTTAACTAAACATACCAGTGATATCTAAAGAAAATAAAGAAAGTATCTTAGCTTTTGTAGTATTATTATTACATTTTATGCAATAAGTTGATATAATGTATTTTGTATGCCAATTATTTTTATAATAATGTCATCTGTGTTTATGGGTTTCTGTTGTGTCTTTAAAGCTTTTTGTTTATGATATACGTTAAGATTAGTTTTTTAATCTTTCGATAAATTTCAGGAATGCCATGTATATTTAACAAGTTCTGTTGTATAAAGTTTTTTATTATGTTGTTTTACGATAAAATTTTCCTGGTGGTATTACCTAGAATATAATGTATAAAACGTTATATTAATAACATTTACATAAACACCATATCCTTGTATTTAATAAAGATAAATAATGATTATGTTTAAATCTATTTTAAAAAAATAATAATAACAAATAAGTAACAAATAAAATAAAATAAAAATATATAACATATTTTTTAAGGAATAAAAATATTTCTAAAGTGCCAAAAACTTCTTTGCACAAAACATTCAAATAAGTTTTAAGCAAAAAGTATTATTATTATTATTTTTATTATTATTTTAAATTTAATCTTTGATATTTCTTTTTGCACCCACTTGAATACTAACAATAAAATGAATAAAAAAAGTCATTTATTTTGAACAAAGTTTTTCTCTTGAAGTTTACTTATACTATTATTCCTCATTTAAACAGCTGCAGCATCTTAAAAAGAAAAACAAAGTTTTTTTTGTGTTAACAATGACATTCTTTTGCCTTTTAATAAAACCTGTACTGTCATTTTGATCGGAATGACTATCTAAACGTAAAGTAAAATCTTAGATACAAAAAGAAGAAAATCTCGTTTTAAGCATATGTGTATTATAAGTTATACTAAACTCTTAAAACTCTTAGTTTTTTTTTTTTTTTTTCTTAACATTTTTTGCTCTACATGATGCAATATTTTCAGAAGTATTAAAATTGTTTGGAAGTTCAGCAATTTAAATAAATAAATTATGTGTTACATTTCTTTATGTGTTACATTCCTTTTATATTAATACATTTTTTTTCTGCATTGTGTATTGATTATTTAATTATTTAAATATAGCAATGTTACAATTAGGATTCTTTTATTTTCCTAAGTGTAACACGTTTGAAAAATTTTATTTTTATTTTACAAAATGGTTAAATAAAGGAAACAGAAATATTACATTTAATAATAATATAAATTCTAAAATATAAATTTTCATTCCACGTCTTATCTACCAAATTCTAGCAAAAGTTTCATTTCTCTATTAATAATTAATTAAATTTAATTTCTGTTATACAAAATATAAGGGTTGGTGAGAAAGTTATGTCGCATAGAATGAAACAAATGACACAGGAAATTTATTTTTGACAACATTTATGTAATTTTTATTCTTTTATGTTTCATGTCCCTTTAGCGGTTCATTTTATTTTCAGGATAGCCAAACCTTCTGCGTTTTGTCCTTGAAAAAAAAAAAAAAAAGATGCGTAATTTAGTCTCATGTGCGCTTTCGTCCCTCAACTTTCGAAGTTGACTTGTTGGTATTAAATGCATTCTTAAAAAATATATAAAGTTTGTCCAGGAGAAATTTCCAATGTCAGTTGTTCAATTCAATACGACAGAACATTTCCTCGAACCTAATACATAGCTGGCAACCGTTACGTACTTTCGATATTGGTATAATGTTATTTGAAATTTTCATCTGTTTTAATCATAGGAAAGTGCTACTAAGCTTGTAAAAAATTTCCTAAAAAAATATTGTTATCTAAAATACGGAACGGTTAGCAGCTATGCTATTATATTCAACCAAGGGTACAAGTGTTTTCCGTCAATAATTTCTATCATGTATGTACAGTGATTTTTTAAGATTGAATGTGGTAGAACTTATTGATTAAAATTACTGATGTAAATGTTTCCCCTTGAGATGAAAACTCTTGCACCTTGGATTCAGGTGTTTTCCATGATGAAATATGCATACCTGCTAATTTCACCACTTTTTAGATACCACATTTGTGTGATTAACTTAATGTTACACAATTGTTGAAATTGAGATTTTAATTTACTGAAATATACCTGGCAGTTATAATGTTTTTCTTCTTTAAAACGCATTTACATTTTCTTGAAAACGCTTTTCATTAAATCAAATATTGGATTTTAATCATTTAACCAATATGAATCTCCAAAAACCTTCATTAAAAATTATCAAAAATCTCAAGGTTTAAGTTTTTATTCAAGAATTTACTTTACTAATTATAATTTAAGACTAATAAATATATATTAATAAAGTAATTACATAGAAATTGATATTTAAAAATAAAAGATTAGCATTCTATTTGATCAGCATAAATAAGTAGAGGAATAAAATTACATTCTTAAATTAAATATAACTAGTGTTAATACGCATAATTTTATTCATCAATTCGCGATTAACGGAAGTTTTACACGCGTGCAAAATTTGTTGTACAATTTTATAAAATAAACTTTTTATTTTATAAATCTACTAAGCATATTTATTACCATGTTTTTATTAACTTCTATTCTTGTTTGTTTTTTTTTGTTTGTGTGCTTGTTTGTTTGACCGGTACAAATCTTGCAATCGATTTTTATCTTCCCTACTAGCTAGACATTTGAAACTTTCACAATAGCTCACAACCCAATGACAACACAATAGTTCGAAGTCCGATTTTCGAATTTTCGAATAGTTTTCTTATAATTAATTAAAATATGAAAATAATAACCTCCTAATACCTTATAAATAGCCATTAAAATATCAGCTATAATTTAATTCTTGAAAAAGAAAAAAAAAAAAAAAAGTTCATTTTCTTTTGACATAAAAATAAATATATTTAATTAAACGTGAGTGTTAAAAAATTTTAAAAACTTAAATTATGCATCTAACAAAAATTGACGTCATTATCAGTTTAAAGATTTCATACACATTGATAAAGTGCTAATGTAGTTAAATCTATAGCTATGATTCAACAGAAAATTTAAAAACATGGTTTATAAAAAGTTTTTTATTATATGATTATTATTATTCTAAGTGTTTTCTAGTTTCATAAATGATGATATATGAACAATTAAAAAATAAAACACATTAAAAAACTTCTTTTTAAATCTCAGAAAACACATTGACCTACATTTCATAGAATGTGCCCAGGCTTTCTTTAAAATTTTCAGTTTTATAGATATTTGATAACTGTAACGATAAAATAACATTTAATCTTTTGATGAAGTAGCAAGGACTTTCCTTTTTTTTTTTTTTTTTTTTTTTCCTTTTTTTTTCCCTTTATTTATTTTCTTTCCTTTATTTTCTTTACTTATTTTTTAGGTTACTTGAGAAATTCTTTTCAAAATTTAATTAACAATACATCGAATCATTTAAGAGCTCAAATAATTTTGATTCGTGCATAATTTGAAATTACGAATTTTGCTTTCCATCAAAAACTTGGTAACGTTTAAGCGAACAAAAATAGCTCTAATTACAAGTATAATTATATTTTTTTTCCTGTTTTAAATTTAATATATATATATATATATATATATATATATATATATATATATATTAGGATAAAAAGAGGTAAGAATTAAATTAGTATTTTTATATTTTAAATTATTATTTTCATTTTTAAGTGTATTATTTTTATATTTTAAATTAATATTGCAAAATGAATTAAAGGAAATCACATAAAGTTACTTTAAATGTATGAAAAAGAAAAGAAAAAAAAAAAACGGAAATTCATAATCGCGATCTCTCGAAAGCGAATAAACAAATTAATAATCTAAATTGATGCCTGAAAATATTCCATATATAAGTTTAATGATGTTTAGAGATGATATTTAAGACTTACGTCTGAAATTGGGTAAAAATTACAGTTTGTTTACTTATGTCAGATACAAAGCTATAATTATTGTTGTTTATGACTTGGCGACGGCGATTATCGACGCCACTTTGTCTGGGAAGCGCTGCAAAAGGCTGCAAAAGGCACCCCGTAAGTCTTTATTGCCTTCTCGGACCACAAGCTCTGATGTACATATTAAGTAAAGAGATGTTCCAGAAAACTTGCCTGTTTCCTTGTTAAGTCCACGATTGCAAGATAGTAATACGAATACATTATATATATATATATATATATATATATCGTAGTTTTAGAAAAAAAAAATAAATATGAGGTTCTTCATGAATGAATTTGATCCATATATCTTACTAGAGATTTTTTTTCTGCAACTCTTGATCATTTTGACAGACAGAAGAATTTCCCCTCTTTTTTTTTTTTTTTTTTTTTTTCACTGTAACTTCATTGTTGATACAGATCTGGTGTAAAGACGAATTTTCCAAATTTTGATCAAAGTTGGAAAACCGGAAGTGGGACCTCGGAAACCGGAAGCGGGACTGGAAGTCTGTATCTCAAAAACGGCTCTAACGATTTTCTTCAAATTTGCTATATAAACACTCTATTATATGTCCTTTCGAATGATATAGAACGGCTGCACGTTTTTTTTTTTTTTTTTTTTTTTTTTTTTAACTCGCCATATTAACACATTTTTAAATATCCTTTTGTATGTAATTATTGTTTTCCGATCAATAATTAAGTTTTGGTAAAAGCTGGTATCTCTAAAACGGCTCTAACGATTATCTTGAAAATTGTTGTAAAATCCACTTCTTTCTTATGTATCACGTAGTTATTAGAGGGAAGTTAACAGCCGTCCTGTTTAGGTAGTTCAGAAATTTAGGTAGATCTCGGAAATTAATGTTTCAAAAAATAACTCTATCATTTTTTATTTATTTATTTATTTATTTATTTATTACCTTGCTATATGTACGCTTCGTTTTATATGTCTTTACATGTATATAAAGTTTCTCTCACCGGAAAAATGTTAGGTTTCTACTTCTTTAGGTTACTTTTATATCTTCTGATCACATTATCTTCAAAAAATGCATATAATGCGTGTGACAGTGGGTAATGGAAGTCGTGTGGTTGTTTCACACCAGATTTTTTTTTTTTTTTTTTTTTTTTTAATGTATTTCTCTGCAAGTGTAATTTCGACTAAATAAGAAAAAAAATGCTCTTAAAATGACTGGTCAGGATAGCGACAGACAAAATTTTTTCTATGATTTTTTCACCAGTATTTTTCTTTCGGAATTTTTAGTAGTAAGTTTGAACGATTAATTAAGTAAAAATTATCATATATGAACATGCCTGCTAACATCCTAATTATGAATTGGAAGATTTTTAATACATGGCTCTTTTCCACACTACTTTACTTTTATTACAGTACATATCTCCAAATGTAGATACGATTATATTGAGTGCAAAATTACTCTAAAAAAAACTGGTGTGAAAAAAAAAAAAAAAAAAAAAAGGCACGTACTACAAATCTTCCGTTTATTAATGAGATAGTTGGCAGGTATGAGGTATGTATAAATATACTAGTATAAGAATCAGGTGAAAAAGACGGTTCTGTCGCCATCCTGATAATAATAATATTAAAAGTGGATACAAACAATACTAAGGAATATTAACAAAAATGTAACATATATGATAGTGTACCTAAATGAAAAACAGACTCCTATATAATATTCAATATATTTTCACATGCTGATTATAGTTACTTTTAGTGTTGACTAATTTATTATACAATTAAAGCAATTTAATTATATTTATTTACTTTTAAACTTATGTACAACTAAGCAGTATGTAAAACTACATTAAGTAATCTGTATTATATTTAGGGAACAATCCATTACAATATAAATAATTACAATACAAAGTTTCAATATAATATTACATTATTAATTGACATGTAAGTTTAGATTTCCGAAACACATTGTTTAGAAACTAATATGATTTTCAAGAATTTGCAATTTATTGTCCAGTAAATTGTGTCGATATACATATATATATATATATATATATATATATATATAAGTATGTTAATATTAAAATAACTCCAAAACACTTTTTGGGGTAAAACAAAGGGGAAAAGCCAGTAATGTAACTCGTAAATTATGTAAGCTATATTTTAATGAACCTTATTTTAATTAGGTAACGTTAATTACTATACTTTATAAAAATTATACCATGAAGCATAACTATAAACATATTTAAAACATACAAACTTTAATTCTTCATGTTGCTTGACTGCCGAACTAAGCTGGAGCGCCTCATGCGAAACTAGTTCAGCAGTCAAGCAACATGAAAGAATTGTTGTTGTTGTTGTCGTGTGACAAATGCAAAAAAAAAAAAAAAAAAAGTGTATAGACAAGTCAAATGGAACCAAAGGCATGGAGCACAGCCCTTGCCACATCTCCGACTTTTTCGGTATAAAGGGTGTCATGGCAGCAGTTGAGGTCGATGTTGAAGAGGGTCGAGGCAACATAGATGCAATTGAGGAGATGCCTCGGATCCAGCTGAGTTCCTGGGCAGTGCCTGCATTCTGCATAGGTTCTAGAGCTGTCGGGCATGATCTTCATACCTCTCATGTGCCCCGTTCGTAATCTGCTGATGGTAGTGGTGATTTCACGGTCAAGATTAAGCTCCGAAAGGCACTATTTCTTCCGAGGTCCGCCGCAGAGCTGATGTTTTGCGACGGCATTTGCATCAAAGCACGTGGTTTGCATGGGAAGGGGATTTATATTCCTAGCTTCCTTGGCGAGGGAGTCCGCTTGTTCATTCCCTTCGATGTTGACATGAGCGGGGACCCATTGGATGGTGCAGATTTGTTCCCAGGCAACTATGGTGGACAGATGCGCGTTGATATCTTGGGCGAGTCTCGTTTTACCTCCTTTAATGGCCTCCAGAACAGATTTGAAATCAGAGAAAATGATGATGCCATTCGAGGGAACTGACTGTGTAAGGTAAAGGGCAAGAGCGGCTTTTATGGCGATCAGTTCACTAGTGAAGTTGGAGGCGATTTTTCCGGCTGCGACCCGATATTTGAGGGATGTTTGATCTGGATGGAGAAGGGAGATGCCAGAACCTCCTCTGTCACATTCTGAGTTGGAAGAGCCGTCGGTGTAAGCGGTTACAAGGTCAGGTTTAGAAAGCTTGGCTATAGTTTCCATGCCCTTCCTCTTAATGGTTTCTTGTGGTTCTTTTTTCGAACACGGTTCCAGCAGGTCCAAATTGATCGTAACAGTAGACGGTGGGTTGACAGCAACATATGGTTCTTCAATAATGTCAAGGCATGAGTGGTTCAGACTGATGTAATTTCTGATATCTTTGTCGTATTAGAGAGTGGAGGATGTCTTTAACCTTTCTCTGTAACATGAAGAATTAAAGGTTGTATGTTTTAAATATGTTTTTAATTACTATATTGAATAGAGTAATATAATTACTATATATTTAATTAGATAATTAATACAGTTGTTTATATTACACTAATTATTTTTATTGTACAAAACTGACAATTAATTTATTGTTTCTTTTAAAGAAATTTTCTATATTTAAAGTCGAAATCAAAAATGAATTTCTTTTTTTCTTTTTTTTTAGTATATGTACAAATTTTCAAGATTTAATCAATTCGATAATAATTTTCGCTTTTTATTATGAGGCTTCTTCTTTTTCTTTAGATATATAATATATGTATATATTTTTTTATAAAGTAGAATTTTTACTTTTGCTTGTAAATTTTTGCGTTGCACATATTTTATACATTTTTTATTATTATTATTATTATTTTTTTAACATTTTTGAACAGTAAACTGTTTGACGAAAGAGTTTAAATTTTCCCTCTGTCTCTCTGTAAAATTCAAATACTCCACTTTATGCTGAGAAATTCATAAAGTAAAATTTTAAAGAGATTTTATAAGTTCTATATATATATATATATGTATATATAATTGTTATTATTATTGAAATTATAATAAAAAGCTAAAAGAAAAAATTTTGACTTCTCCTTTTTTTTTTCCTTTTTTATTTAAGAAAAAAAGAAAAAACTATTACACGTGTCTCCTCTTAGTTTTATATTTATGGATTCTGCTGCATGCAACTTGAAGCCACTATCAGTTTCAAAAGAAACTAGTTCCTTACGATAATGGAATGATCATGAATAATGGAAACTTTTCTTTCTTTTCTTATCCGATAACAGCAGTTTGAAACATTTTTGGACTTTTAATTTACGATTTCTTTAACGATTCAAGTATTTCTTATACTAATGATTACCGTAATTTGCCACAGCTGTAATTTTGAAGAAAGACAAGAGTTGAAACTCAAAAGTTAATATATATATATATATATATATATATACACACACTGTTATATTTGAAAAATAAAAATATGTAAAAAATAAAATTAAAATAAATTAACATCTATAGAAAAAATAAGAAAATAAATTAAAAAAAATTATACATTTTTTCATGAATTTGTATTTAAAAAAGATTATTTTGAAGAACATTTTTTCAAAGTAAAATTAAATAAATAAATAAAATAAAATAAAAATAATTTTATTAAAATAAATATTTTTTTAATCTTAAAACTTTAATTGTATTTCTTATTTATGACTATTATTATAATATTTACAGCAAAAATACTTTTAACATTATATTAACTTAATTAGTATTTATTCTTCTTCCTCTTTTTACTTTCTTCTATATGTAATACAGAGAAAGTATTGGATTCGCGAAAACTTTCGACCTCCGTTTTTTGACGGATCTACACGTTTTGGGATGTCCTGAACACGAATTGATAGTTTTTAGAAAATGTCTGTCTGTCTGTGTGTGTGTCTGTCTGTCTGTCTGTCTGTATCATTTTTTTGTGGACGCTGTATCTCACGAACCCATGAATGAAATTTAAGCAAACTTGGTATTTAGTTGCACCCTGACATGAACTGGTGCCCATTAGATTTGGGGATCAATAGCTCAACAGGTGGCGCTGTGATCGCATTTTATGCAAATTTTTAACATGGCAGCATAGGACAAAATTCCGTATAAATGGGCATAATGAGAGTTATTTTAAACTTGTGATTGTAAAATTAATATGAATTATTGATAATAGTAGTAGTTAACTAGGAAAAAAAAATTGTGCATGGGGGGGCATCGGTTGCCCCCCTGGGGGGTAAGTACCTCCCCGGGAGGGTTAAATTTTGAAGATGGGTATCATTCGAAAGATCTCGTCAATACCTTTAAAACGAATGGTTGAGCCATAAATCTGTGATAATTTAAAACAAAGTTATCGATTTTTTTTACTTTTAACAAAAAAAAAAAAAAAAAAAACGGAAAAAAATTCGATTTTTTTTTTTTTTTTTTAACGAAATTTTACCAAACTTGGTATTTAGTTGGTCCCCGACATAAACTGGTGCTGATTATATTTGGGGATCAATAGCTCAACAGGAGGCGCTGTGATAGCATTTTATCTAAATTTTTAACATGGCAGTATTGGACAAAAATTCGTATAAATGTGCATAATAAGAGTTATTTTACACTTGTGATTGTAAAATTAATATGAATTATTGATAATAGTAGTACGTAACTAGGAAAAAAATTTTGTGCATGGGGGGCATCGCTTCCCCCCCGGGAGGGTTAAATTTTGAAGATGGGTATCATTCGAAAGATCTCGTCAATACCTTTAAAACGAATGGTTGAACTATAAATCTGTGATAATTTAAAACAAAGTTATCGATTTTTTTTTACTTTTAACCAAAAAAAAAAAAAAAAAAAAAAAAAAAAACTTGGAAAAAAATTCGTTTTTTTTTTTAATATTGTTAGTGATTGAATATGTATTAATTTTTACAAAAAAAAAAAAAAAATTAAAAAAAAATTTTTTTTTTTTTTTTTTTTTTTTTTTTTTTTTAATATTGTTACTGATTGAATATGTATAGCAAAATATAGAAGAAAGTCTTGTGGTGGCCACAACATACTAGTTATTATTATTATTATAACAACCATTGCTATGCAATGCAAATGAAATTAATGTACATTAAAAAAAAAAAAAAAAACGCAATTGATGCATACAAATCTAATCGACATCATTGAATAGGAAATTAAGTGCACTTTTTGAAAATGATATCGAATTTTGAATTAGGGGTCATCTACTTATTAAAATGAGCGCCACAATTTGATTTTTTCAATAATAACACCCAATTTTGAATTCATAATTGAATTCCTGAGATTCTAGCAGCGCGGAAAATTTTACAGCCTGTATACAATACTTTCGCACATTCGCACCATGATATAAACTGCAGATCACTGTAATGAATAGTAGTTCGATAAAAATGAACTTTGATTATTCTGAGATTGCAGCACTGGAACATCTAATATGTATTTGTGCTGGTGTTAGAGGGTCCTAGAACTAGGTGGTCTGTTCTCCATGGGAGTATTTCTAAAAGGTACTAGTCCGCACTTACATGAGTTTCAACATTACATAGCAATGATGGAAAGAAATTTTTAACTCAACGACATCAACTGGTAGTTGTTATGTCATTTTAAACTCAAAATATTTCATTTTTAGTTACTGTTTGCTTATTTTAGACAAAAGAAAAATAATAAATTAATTTTGCTCTAATATTTATTTTCAATTATAGCTAGCTTGCTAAATGCACATGCAGAAGTCCTCGCTATTTATCGTTTAAAAATTTGACTCGTTTCCTTTACTTTCTTTAATTCAAGTATTTAATTTACTTCAATTAATTTTCGTTTAAGAAAATTTACTTACTTTATATTCGCATTTAACATGTACTTAACTGTACAACAATATAAAATAATAAATTTATTAGCTGCTAAGTGATTAATTTTCAAGTTATTTGTTGTATTAAGGATTATACAATTTCCATTAATTGATAATAACCTAATAATTCAGATAATAATGTGTTAGACAAAACATCAATTTTGTAATATGTACGAAATAGTTTTAGATTTTTAATCCAAGAACGTTATAATTAATGTCCTTAGCCCTTGTTAATAATAATAATAATTATTTTTTTAATTTTATATCTTTCTCCCAATCACTCTCTGTTTGTGCATATATAGCTATATATACAGGGTGATTATGAAATAACTATGCATTCTTATGATAACCAAATTTTATAGCAGAAATTACGTTATTGACAAAATACATAACATACAATGACACTCTTTTAAATACATTTCAGACTGTCCTCCTTGCATATCCCGGCACACCTTGTCGGGTATACAAGCTTTGCTTGGTATACAAGACTTGTATACAAGCTTGTCGTACTTGTATACCTTATAAGATTTCACCTTGCTAAAAGCATCGAATCTATATCAGCCCTTTCAACGGATCACAAACCTAACAAAATTTATATTCAAATTCGTACCCTCCGTAAACCATCTAGGGCAATTAATGAAATCGTATGGTTTAAATATCATAATTTTTTAAATGAACTTCTACCTGATGCCCCTTTCGTCAGTAGCACTTATGACATTGACCTCCTGATTAAGAACATTATGATTCAGATCCAAAGTGCTATTGTGCGTGCTGCTACTCTGAACCAAGCAATCAGTTCTACAGAAGCGACCCTAATGTCTTAAACAAAAAGCATGTTATAAAAATTTATTAATTCACGCATAGGATTTCGGACATAACGGCCCTCTTCACTTACCGTCGCCGGAAGTCCGGGCCAATGTTATTCTATGGGGAAATTTTCTTTACAAATAACTTATTAACTGATACATATTTTTAAATTCTGTTTTCACATTCAGAAAACTCCCAACTGTTAAACTGACGGACCTTTTTTAAAAATGTATATTTTTTATTTTTAATATTTTATTTTGAAACTGCAAAATGAAAAAAATTCACATATTGAAAATTCGTATTTTGCAGCTTCAAAATAAAATATAAAATAATAATAATAATAATTTTTTAAAAAAGGTCCGTCATTTTAACAGCTGGGAATTTTCAGAATGTGAAAACAGAATTTAAAAATATATATTAGTTAATAAGTTATTTGTAAAGAAAAAATTCCCATAGAATAACATTAGCTTCGGCTTCCAGAGGCGGTGAGTGAAGAGGGCCCTTAATAGATATGAATGGAGCTCACCCAGAAATAAGGTATTTTCTTTCTAATAAAAGGCAAGAAATCTGGTTAAGTTTTCTACAATACCACTCTCTAGTAGGAAACTCCAGTTTGCCAGGTTTTGCGGATTTTTTATTCATTCGTCACCAATAATTTTGAAAAGTGATTATTGATATACATAATAGACTATCAATATTCGAAGTGATTAGGCAAACGTTACAATTAAAAGTTTTTGGTGATAATTGAATAAAAATTCTTCCAGATCTAACAACCCTGGAGAACTCTATCTGCAAGTCTGGCAAGAGTACACCTATTGACGGAATAACACTTTCATCCCCTTCCCAATTATAATTAATCTAAATTAACAAATCTAAATAAGGGAAATGCGCTGGCCGAAAATTTCAAATTACATTTTCTGTGTAATCAGTTTGTTGATTATAAAACTAAAAGAATAATGAATGAGTATATTAGAAGAAGATTCTTAAGCTCCATGATTGAACCTACTAACTTTAAGTTCTCGAGAGTTGATGACATTAACGTAATTATTAAACTTGTTACAAAAAAATGCAAGAAAATATGATTAATGCAAGAATGTGTAGTTATTTTACAATCATGCGGTACATATATGTGTGTGTGTGAGAGGGGTACCTTTATGTAAGTCATAAAAGAATAAGACAAATTGCATTATGCTTTACGCATTTCTTAGTACCTTCGTATACACATAATATTTACATAAAAATGAAAATTGTATAACGTTGCATCAAGAGTAACCATAGAAACCTTTGAACAGAAATCTTACCAACAGTTTCTCATTTGAAAGCTTCTTAAATATATTTGTTTGAAGTCAATGACAGTATTTCCTTTTTTTTCCTCTTAGCAGAGTATTAAATTAACATGTAAATATTTCTCTGCTACAATTTCGTTATTTAGGTATTTGAAAATAAATATTTATTCAGGCTTTGTTTTCTGTTGGAAATTTGAAGCTATTTTAAAATTTCGACCAATTCTTCCTTGCTCTAATATAATTCCTTTTGTTGTTATAAACTTATTCTTACCTTTATGTCATCTTCAGTGAATTTAAGTATTTTATTTACCTTAGTTTTAATAAGTTAGAATAATAGTTAAGTTTTAAAAGAAAATACATGCATTATATATTTCTTGAATTTAGTCTATATTTTTGTTTTATTCAATTTCGTTAAATGTCAAAATTATTTTTGAAAGTAGTTTTACATACGTCATTATAGCATACGTAAATTTCAAAACAAAGATGCTTAATTTTGTTAGTTAAGCCGTATGGGACATCGCGAAATGGATTTTGTTTTATTAGATACCTTTTCACCTAGCGAAACTTTAAAAACATTATTTGTAATGTTTTGAATTAGGAAAGGAAAGCTTAAATATACTGAATTAAATCGCAAAATTTAAAATTATTAAAATCGACTAAAGTATCATTTTAAAGAAAAATAAAAATGTTACCTAAAATAAATATTATTTAAATGTTAATGAATGTTAACGTTAAGTGTTATTATTTAAAATTTCTAGTTAAATAATATGATTTACGTACATAGAATTTTTTTTTTTTTTTTTTTTTTTTTTTTTTTTTTTACTTGATTCATCATTTTTTAAATCTCTCTCTCTCTGTATATATATATATGCATATAAAAATGAAATAACAGTTTAAAAGATAAAAATTCGATCACAAATAATAATGTTCTAGCTAGACTGTGACTGATAGCATGAGCCGCTGATAACATGAACAATTATTTTCCCCTTGAGATTCACGTTTACGAGGTTCGAACGTATTCAATTTTAATACTGTCTCTATTTTATAAAATGATAATTATCATCAGTTTTTTTTTTTTTTTTTTTTTTTTTTTAATAGTGCGACAGGACTATTTCTTTTATACGGCGATTTTGCATTGTCAACATTTCACTTTCATTTTTGTCAAGATGCCCTCCAACATTCAATTTTAATATTTAACTTCTTAAACTACCTTAAATTATTTTGTCAAATCCGTAAAAACTTTTACATTTTTCAGTCCTTGCTTACATGTACAAATGAATTTCCGAGCTTGGTATCCAAGACCATCAACATTTCTGAAATTGTATAGTTTCTGAATATTTATTGTCAATGTTTTCTGAATATGTATTGATAATAGCTTATAGATATTCTTCGAGATATTTTCAGAAGATTTATACATGGTGGCTTTTGAACATTTTTCAGCTATATCTAGTGAACATATATTGATCATGGCTTCTGAATATTTCTTGGCGATAGCGTTAGAACACATATTGATTATGGCTCCTGTATATGCGTTGATGATATATTTCTAAATGTGCATTGATTATGGCTTCTGAATATTTGTTGGCGATTATTTCAGAATATGTATAGAAAATAGTTTCTGAATATTTAATGGCGAGACATTTATAATATGAATGGTTCATGGCTTCTGAATATTTATTGGCTGTTTCATTTAAATATGTATTTATAATGGTTTCTGAATAGATGGCTGTATCGTCTTAATATATATCGGTGATATCTTCCAAATAGCTAGCGAAATTATTATTATTATTATTTATTTATTTAATGAGACAGTAATATAAAATTATAATAAATTAGCCCTATCGTACTAAATTAAATTCTGTCAAAGTCAGATTTTTTTTTTTTTTTTTTTTTTTTTTAATACAACGAGAAAAAAAAAAATCCAAGAAAATTAAATCACAGACTATATTGACTAAAAGTTTATTATCCAAGAAAATCCGATATTAATACATTTCATGTTTTAAAATGTCGCTTATTATACATACAGTGGAGAATTTTCTCTTTAATTTTCGACTTAAATAAAGTTTCAGAAAATTGTTTTTAATAATATTCTCTTGCATATGAAGGTTAAAATAGATTTTCCGAAATATCTAAATAACCAACCGCAATCTAAATTTAGTTCCTTTGTTATTATTATGATCAGGAACTTTGCATTAGGATTGAGCTCTTGTATTAAGTATTAGTTTCATCTATGTGTAAACTCTTGTTAACCTGTATGTGGATAACTTTGCGTTCTGCTAAGTGGTCTTGTATGTAAAATAAGTTTCTGTTAGATTCAAGTAAATAACTGACTGATTAGGTTAATATTTTAGGA
This sequence comes from Salticus scenicus, assembly GCA_963930645.1. Taxonomy (NCBI): domain Eukaryota; kingdom Metazoa; phylum Arthropoda; class Arachnida; order Araneae; family Salticidae; genus Salticus; species Salticus scenicus. The sequence continues at coordinate 111,702,100 of OZ005652.1, forward strand.
AGGTTCCAATCGAAAAATGCATGCAAAATTATATTTTTTCTGAATTGTATGTTAGTACCACCTAAAATGAATTATGTTAAAGTGGGATATGGATTTAAATATTATTACTTTTACTTTTATCACAATTAATTATAGCGTTAATAAGATATTTCTTTTTATAGATATCAGTGCTGGGTGATGAATTCTTTGTTGATTTACTTATCTTAGAAGTATAACTGTTATTTTATGATTATGATTTGGTCATCACTAAGTATAACTATATAGAGTTGAATATATTTTAAAATATAAGACGTATTATTGATTTAGTTTACATAAATTTAGTTTATAAATATATTTTATTATAAAATATAATTTACTGCCATCAAATTGTACAAAAATATACAATTTAATATATAATATAATATTATAAATATTATTAAATAATCTTGGCATACACTAATTTTCCCAATTATGAATAGTAATTTTTAGTTTTGATTGATTACTTATATTTAATTTTAATTTTTATTTAATTAAAGTTGTAATTATTTTTTATTTGCAGTAATCAATATCTTCATTTTAACTTTTTTCTTTGTTGTCATATTGTCTTGCCGAAGATTTGGAGAAAGTTGGGCTATTCGAGTATATTGTTTGACATGCTCTATTTGTGTTAAACCCTGGTGATCTCTGCTCCTTAATCTTCTTTATTTGTTTCTGTTATGTCGTGTTTTCACACAGTTTTCAGTAATATATATAAATATATATATATACCATTTTTTCTGTATCTGCAAAAAAAAAAAAAAAAAAAAAAAAAAAGAAAGAAAGAAAGAAAAGAACGATAATTTATTAAATATATTACAATTCAATGCTTTTGACTTGAAATGTATTTCAGTTTTTTAATTTACATATAAAAATTACATTACTTAAATCCTCATGTTTTTGTGATAATTTTTTATATATTTCGCATAAATATTATTGTGTAACATTCATAAAATGCAGTCTTTTGTTTTCTATTAGAAGAACAAATAAATGCTCCATGCTTTTTACATTAAATTTTTACTATCCTATGTATATCTTATTAGTCATCCTCTAAAAGTAACATTTAAATCAAATGCATACATTTTTAAATTAGTCTTTTTGATAAAATATATCTTTTTATTTATTTGTTTTATTTTTAACATATTTTTTCTTTTAATTTCTTTTAATTTCTTTGTTAAAATAAAAGGTTTATTTTGCACTTGATTTAAACGTTGAAACTAATCTGTTTGACAAAACAGAATTTAAAAATAAAAGCGCAGGATTTCCTTTATAAAGGTTTATTAAGATTGTTTCAAAATAGCACACAGACGTACGCAAATTCTTAGAATAACTTCAATTTCTAATTTATTTATAAATTTATTATGGTTATTATTATTGGTATCTGTGCAATAATTGTAGAAAAATCATGCAATAATTTAAAAAAAAAATCTTTTGATGTATTATTTCTAATAATCGTCTTTAAATTATCTTTATCTATTAAAAAATTATTGTTTGTAAACAGTAAGATGTATATATATATATATATAATTATTTATGAATTCTGATAGTTTGACTGTCTGTACGCGCTTTTTCTACCAAAAATATTTTTAAATTTTCGTAAAATATTTTAAAATTTCTATCACTTTTACATCATAAATTCAGTATCATATATATTTTAAAACGACATTGATAGAGTATCAAACGTATAAAAATAATTAAAATGCATCCACAGCAAATTTCAAGAAATTATCTCAATTTTCTTGGATGACTCTGTAACTAAAGCTTTAATTTTAATGCATTATTTTATATGGCAAATGTTATTCCCTAAATCAGACAAAAATGTTGAAATATTTTTTTAGAGTAGTTGGTACTGAAATGTGCATATAATAAATATAGCCCTTAGACCGCAATGTAAAAGAAAATGTTTATTAGTCGTTTTACTAAAACCTGTGTTGCTTTATGAAAGATTTTTATCGATAAAGTATTCTACAAGACATAAGAGAAACCTAAAAAGGATAAATGATTTTTATGGAATTTCAGAACATTAATTGAAAGGAAAACGCAGCCTTACAGACAAAGTAAAGACAAAAATTCTCTAAAATTTTGATGAAAAAAGAAAATAATAAAATTCCCTTCAATTTACTCATTGTGAGTAGAAAAAAAAAATAGTTCAATTTATATGTTTTAACTATTTCATGCATAAAAAAATAAAGTAATATATATATATATATATATATATATATATATATATATATATATGCACAGAGAGAGAGAGAGAGAGATTTCGCAGTTATTGTAGATATTTTCACATGTTTGTATTTTGCTATGTTTTGTTTAAGAGACAACGTACAAAAATCGAATATATATAATAATAGTAATAATAATAGTAATAATAATAATAATAATAATGAATTAAATATATATTTTTATAAAAGTTAACTGTATTCCCTATTTGCAAAAATCACTAATTTGCCAGTCTAGTTCTAATTTTTGAATTCATTTATTTGTGAAATGACAATTAATGGTATTTTATTGTCTAGCTATACAGGAATGAATATTTTGTACAATTTAAAAAGTATTTACTTAAGGAGTAAAATTATGACAAAATGGAGGCTTTAAAAAAAAAAAAAAAAAAAAAAAAAAAAAAAGTGTGTAATTTAAAAAAAAAAAAAATAGGCACTTAAATTTCAAACATTGTTTCCCTTTGTATAGGTAACATAGACCTGCTAACTATGCTAGTTTATCCGTAATGGTATTAAGCCCCGTCTTTTTTTCACACCAAAATAGTAGTAGAGCAATAGTCCTCTTATTTATTCATGAGAACATATTGCTGAATATTACTGTACAACTATTCTGGCGTGAAAAAAAGGCGGGGCCCAATACCATTACGGATAAACTAGCATAGTTAACAGGTATAGATAACATAAATATATATATATATAAAGTTTATGTAAACTTTATTTAAAGATTAATTTTTTGGGGGGATGTCTAAAGCTTTTAGGATACCCTAAAATTGAAGGTATTTAAAATATCTGAAGTTTGGCATATTTGTTTTCGTAAATACAAACCGGCAAAACTAATTATTTGTTTGTGTTCTTTTAAAAATAATTAAAGTTCTGTCGAATAAGTGTTATTATAAAAAAAAACATGAATCGCGTTTTTTTTTTTTTTTTTTTTAACTAATATTTCATAAATATTAAACTTAGTAATAATTATTTCCACAGCATGTAAATCACCATTTGAGAAATTATATTTTGTGCTACAAATCAGTTTTCAAGTTAATGTTTTAAAAGCCTTATAATGCAGTATATATCTTAAGTAATACTTAATTATTAATATTTGGATTTGAAGTTATAAATGAAAAACACGTCTGCATTTAATAAAACTTATTGCAGTTTCTTATCTTTAAAAAAAAACATAAGTTTTATTAAACAATGTTCCAAAAATTAATTTTACAATACATTTTATTTATTCGATGCTGACACACTCGGGCTTAAATATCGGATTAAATATCTATTTATTTCCGTAGTAAACTATATTTAAAATGAATTTCACATGTTTTTGTCACAGAGAAATTCATTACAATTCGCACCGAAGTGGGGAGGCATATGAAAATGGAAAAATGCCATAGATAACATTATTTAAAACTTTGAGTGAAAAATTGTTCTAAACAAGCTCTGCAATAAAAAAAATCGGTTCACACAAAATATTTTTTTTTTTTTTTTTTTTTAATATTAATAAATTATATATTTTTTAAAATTCTTGATCATTTTTATTCATCCGTTTTTAAAATTTATAACTCGTTAAACATTTATAAGTTGCGAAAATTAAAAAAAAGTGATTATTCGATATATTTTACAACTAGTTCTTGAATATTAAAGAACTTCGTAATATATAGTTGTTATTTTTTAACCGTATTTCTCGACATAAATTATAACAATGATTGATCTTGAGAATATGATGTAATTTATTTCAATCCCCATTATTAACAAAGACACAAAAGCAGTATTTATTTTTTATTCTTTTGCATTTACTTTTAACTTAATATGTAAGAAAATAATAAAAACTACTAATATTGACAACAAACGATAGTAAATAAAAATAAGTATTAAGTATTTCACAAGAAAAAACAAAATAATACTCATACGTTTTGTTATGAAAAATTATTCTAAATAAATTCTACAATAGCAAAAATTAGTTCATACAAAATAATAATAATAATAATAATAATAATAATAAATAAATAAATAAATAAATGTTAATAAATGATGCTTTTTCTGAGATCTTGAACATTTTTTATTTATCTGTTTTCAAAATTAATAGCATGACAAACATTTTAATTTGTGGGAATTTGGTATTACGAGTAATTACTACCTATGTATTTTATAAATAGTTCTGGAATATTAATCTTAAAGGACTTCGTAATGTAGATTTGTCAGTTTTTAATTGTATTTCACAACATTAATGACTGGCGAGAAATATCTATGAGAATATAACACATGTTATTTCAGCCACTTAATTAATATATACGTAAACACAGTATTTATTATTTATTCCTTTGATTGTACTTTTGTTTTTATATGAACATAAAAACAATTAAAAATACCAATTGACTACAAGTAAGAGTAAATGAGAATAAATATTAAGTATTACGTAAGAAACAACAAAATCATATTCACATTTTGTTTTATTCAAATTATTTGTTACTTAAAGGGAATCAACAATATGACTTCCCCAAGAACCTTGCACAACCACTATCAGTGTTGCCAGATCTGCCGGATTTTTTATTCAATAGTCGCCAATAATTTTAAGACGTGGTATTTGATATACACAATATATTATTAATCTTCGAAGTGATTAGGCAAACGTTACGATTAAAAAATATTGGTGATTATTCAATAAAAAATCCGCCAGATCTGGAAGCAATGACCACCACCATAAGCTGCATATGATCCTGCTTTTATAAACTGTTAACTTAAAAAAGTTTAATATTAAGAGGATACTTCGCCTAACGTGGACGACAGCTAACCCGATATTATTCTATGGAGAAATTTGTTTTCAAAATTACTCATTACGTAACCTATAAAGAGAAGAAGAAAAGGAAATGTTATTTTTTAATTATTTTTTAAATATTCAGCTTTCAAGCTCTAGTGTGCGAAACACTGAGAATATATTTTGTCCTTTATAATTTCAAAAAATAAAAGAAAAGAAAATTCTTTAAAATTTGAATAGCAATTTTCGGAAAATGAGAATCAATTTAGTGGCCTTGAATTTTCTAAATGTAAAAACGTAAAAAAAAAAAAAAAAAAAAAAAAAAATAGAAGAAAAAATGAAATGTTATTTTTTAAATATTTTTAAATATTCAGCTTTCAAGCTCTATAGTGCGAATCACTATAAATATATTTTTTCCTTTCTAGTTTCAAAAAATAAAATAAAAGAAAATTCTTAAAAATTTAATTATCAATTTCGAAAAACGAGAATCAATTTAGTGGCTTTGAATTTTCTAAATGTGAAATCGTAATTATAAAAAAAAAAAGAAGAAGAAGAAGAAGAAGAAAGAGGAAATGTTATTTTTTAATTATTTTTTAAATATGCCGCTTTCAAGTTCTGTAGTGCGAAACACTATGAATATATTTTGCCCTTTATAGTTTCCAAAAAAAAAAAAAAAAAAAAAAAAAATCTTAAAAATTTAAATAGCAATTTTCGGAAAACTAAAATCAATTTAGTGGCTTTGAATTTTCTAAATGTGAAATCGTAATAATAATAATAATAATAATAATAATACGCGATGATGAGTAATTTTGTAAACAAATTTGCCTCTCAAGTTAGGTAAGAGTTAGGCTTTCGTCCGCGTGTGGGTTTTTCTGTGTGTCTGTGTGAGTATCTACATGAAGCATTCTAGCTATGAAACGAATAAACCTATTTCAAGGCATTTTTCGAAAGTTGGTTATATCGAAATTCTAATTATCTATGTTTTGTTAAAATATATTCGAATACCATTTTTCTTTTAATAAGTAAAAGAAAGTTGTACTAAAACCCTAAGGCAGCCAGTTAAAGCCTGTGTCTGGTATTTTCGAAGTGAATGAGCCAAATTCAGTGTGGTCTATTTTCGTGTAAATGCTGAAGTAACTAAGATACTTTTCAGATCTTGTTTGAAATTTATGTAATCAGACGATTCGTACCCATCTTATATTTTATAATTCGGTTATTTTTTTTATAAAGTTTGCTTAACATATAAATCGGAAAATTGAATGCGTCAGAAATGGTCGTTTTCCTAATCTAAAACTGATTCCTATTAGCTTAGAAATGGAGTAAATTTATGGAAATTTGAAACAAAATTAATATCAATATTAACACTATTTTTTAATAAAGTGTAGAAAACATCAAATTTTGTGTAACTGTGTAGTTTTGTAATAAAAACATGATTAACTTTTACATATATAGAATTTTCTAATGTAACTGAAAAAATTCGCTTTGCATTTTGATAAGAAAATAGTTTTTAAACATACTCTCTGTCGTAAAGAAAAAAAAAGAATGTTGCATATATGTAGACGCCATATATAATGTGTTCTATATTCTCATTCTACTTTACGTAAATCTATTCTAGTATTAGGCTTTTTGACCTTTAATTAACGATCACCTATTTTAACTTCCGTTTCAGGCATGAGTATTCATAGTGACTCGGAATCCATTTTAAACATACCCCATTCTAATAAAATTAGTGCGAAAAAAATTACTCTACGGAAACAAACAAAACTATAAGGCATAATATATATACGTATAATTTTTGCATTTTAAATGAAGATTATAATGTTTTAAAGTGATTGTTTTATTGCTATTATTATGGTTTCATTGTTTTTTATCCGACTTTTTTTGATTGTATATAACCGCAATTATAGTGCGTCTTTATCTACTTTTACATGTATGACTTAAGACTGATCTGGAAACTCTCGGCAATTGAAAAACAGCATTTTTAATTAAAAATATGTGTCGTAATAAATCAATCTTATTTTGAGAGGGTTTTTATATTAAAATGTAATTAATTTTCTAAAACAAAAGCCGTTCTAAATTCTCGTATAACGAAAAGTAAAAGTTTTTTTTAAAGGTTTTTCTACATTTAATTTGTCTATAATTATATCATTTCCTTTAAAGATTACTTATGCAATCATTAAAAGATTTTTTTTTCATGTAAATATTAAATATTATTTTAAATAAGTATTTATTAAAAATTCCTTTTTTTTTTTTTTTTTTTTTTTTTGTTATTATTAAATATTTTTTCTCTTTTGACAAGTCACATATTTAGAGTTTTAATTAAAATTCCTGAAATTTTATCATTTTTACTTCTTTTCAAGTATAATTTTACGAAGTTTCCAACAGATTAATTGGTTGTTATACATTTTATATTTTATTTTTAGTCTTTGTGTTTAAAAATAAATATTATACTTCATAAGAAAATTTCATTTTTAATCATGAGTTACGTAAAACAGTATTACAAAATCTAATTACATTAAAAATTTTAATAGTATTGAAAGTTAAAATGTTGCCTTTAAACATCTCTTTTTTTTTTTTTTTTTAAATGCTGCCTCAAGTAAATGCAAATATTTTTTATCATATTTATAAATTTATAACTGAAATTCTGCTGCAAGCATTTTTAAAAATATGTTAAGTAATATATTATAAAATAAACAGATACTAATGTTTAGCAGATATTTTTAAATATTTCGTTAATCAAAGACGTAAACACAAAATGTAAATCAGATTAAAATTGTTTTATTTATGCTGTTAAGTAAACTATATTATTTAACAGAAAATGATATACAATTTCTGTAATGCACTTACAAACAGTTTCTTTCTTGTATTAACATACGTACAAAAATCTATAACATGTACAAACTAACCACTTCACTTAAAACTAAATAAATATATGAAAAAGACAAAAATGTATGTCTCTCTTTAGTGAATTAAATGAAGCGTACAACTGAATTGGAATAGAATAAACAAACAGCATGCTAGAAAAAAAAATACATATTTTAATATATGGTAGCATGATTTTTTTTTTCGAAGCATTTCTTTTATTCATTAATGCTGTATCTTTTCAGTTCTATTAATTATTATTTTATATTTGTTACAGTACTCTATTAAGAGATTTATTATACATGTCAACAAAATCATCCAGTGTTAAAACGCTGAAATATATTGATACTGGTAATGTTTGAAAAATGTAGTTGTAATAAGTATTTTGTTTAGATAAACCATGTCTCAAATACAAAATGGTATGTATATTACTGCATATTAATAAAGAAGAGGAAATATTAATATACATATGGCTTTGTACTTTTAGAATAAATAGATATTCATTCATATATACACATACATTCCTGCACAACCTGTTTTCTCCTTTCCTTCTTTGCGCGAAATTTTAAACAAATGAATGTATGAACGAACTTTAATATAAGCAATAATTTTTTAGACTGGTATTGCTTTATTTTTCTCAAAACAGGGTGGTTACAGATCCGCCTTTTTCTCCTGATTCTTCCACCAGAATATGTATATGATAATTTGCACTTAATAAATGGTGCAAACATACTATTTAAAATTCCGAAAGAAAAATATTGGTGGGAGAAACAGGCAAAAAATGTGGTCTGTCAAAAGTAAACTTTTAAATAAATGGAAAATTTAAACAAGTTTAGAAAAGAAAACTATCTAGGATATAGTGTTAAAGATGCATGACATATATGTGAAGATATACAGGTCTTCAAATGTTAAATTTAAACTCAGTGTTATCTCCTATATTTACTTTTCCCCCCTACTTCTTTTGAAAAAGAAATTATAAAAAGAAATACAAACGAACATGAAAACTGGAGGAGGTGCTTATGATGTCGATTATCACATGTTTAATAAAATATATTATCATATTAAAAAAATAAGACAAAAATAAAGTAACGAACACATTTTTATGACCTCTAAATTGTAACTTAAATTCACATACAGTATGTTTTTTAAAATTGTACATCCTCCCCCCTTCCCACATTTGTATCTTTTGCTAATTGCAACTCAGTCGAAACCTATGGTCATGTATTATTCTTCCTTTAACGTAATGCAGATCTGCAATACCATGTTGTGACTTTTTTTAAATTCCGTTTCTTTTCATCTTGGAAATAAATGCATTTAGGCACCATGTGTGCATTCCTTGTCTCACAATAGGATACATTGATTTTGCTTAAAACTTCTGTCTTCCCGTGGCGAGGGTTGGTTCTCATTGAGGACCGTTTGAAATATAATTACCTGGTAACCTTTTCAAAAATTGTATGTGTTTATACGTAACATAATTACAACCATTTTTCTCTATTATTTTTAATTTGGCTTTGATTGGAGCTTTGGCGAAATCAATCGAAATCAAATGCATCACTTCATCACCAACAACTATGATGTGAAGTCGATGTTTTGGGCTCCCATTCCAATGTTATCAAAATCACTGCAATTCTAATTATCCAATAAAAATAACGTTATAAAATGATCACTTATACGAGAGTAATATATCAAATAAAATGTTTACTGAATTGTTTTGTGATTATCTACAAAAATGCATGGGTTAATGAACACTATGTTATCGACGGTACACTTCGCGAGAATTCTGAAACTGTTTTTTAAAATTAAACTTCAATAACCGAGGGCCATCAAAATCTATACTACACTACTATTTATAAAATTATTCATTGACGTATTTATTGATCTGACAGCGTTCATAGTACAAATTAATAATAAAAAAAATTCAAAAATTTTATACGCAAGAAAAAAAAAAAGTGAATATAGAATGAAAAATTCGATTTTAATTTAACTTTTGGTGTATCTTCGCCTAACAGCATACCTGCCAACTTGTACGTTTTTGCCATATGACTTTCTCTGAGTGAAATTTTCACCTTATTTAACCGTTAAAAATGTCTTGAAAATGTATAAAAAATTCCCATTTAATTTTCCGTAGCACAAAATCTTACAAGTTAGCAGCTATGTAACTGTAAGTCATCCTTAACTTCGTTTTTCTTTTCTTTCTTCATTTCATTTATTTTTTTTTCATTTATTTCAAAGCTTACTTTTGAAAAAAATTGAATACATATCAGTTTAATAATTATAGCTTATATTAAAGGTCTGAAAATTTCGATTAATGGTTTGATAAGGACCATTTATCGAATGTCATTAATATTTTTTGTTCATACATTTCCTTTTTTAAAAGAAGGAGACGAGAAAACAGGCTGTGTCTTTATTTTGGGGCACCAGTGTGTAAATCTATTAAAATGCAAAAAATTGACAAAAAAAAAAAAAAAAAAAAAAAAAAACTAATTTTTAATTTAAATAATACACTTTTTTTTCGATAGCCAACATTTCCAGAAAATATTTATATTCAATAAAGTTATGATTTTGACTATTTCAAGTTTAAAAAAAAATCTACTGTATTCCATAAAGTATTAGTCAAATAGTTCCAATACAGTTCATATATTATATCATCCATACAGTGTTCGTGTTGTTATATTACGTTGGTCAAGTTCTACTCTGTTATATTCACTATTGTATTCCCATTTGAGACCATACTAGAGGATTAAAAGCTTCCTTACAAAGTCAAAAGAATATAAAATATATATTGTGTTTTTTATGAAAAATCTTTAAATTTGATACATTTTCTCTTACTGCACTTGAAAAATTATATATTTTATTCTTTCATTAAAAAAAAAAAAAAAAAAAAAAAAAAAAAAAATGTAGAAAGAGACTTAAAATTGACCCTAATGTGTAAGAATTTTTTTTTTTTTTTTTTGCATGGCTAAATTCAATGTAGTTTTTTTTTTTTTTTATAAACTCCATTATAAAAGAATTATCTTAGAAGAAATATAACGCCCTTTATATGTGAGTCCTAAATTTTTATTTGCATAGAGCAAGAAAATTACTAGGGCATTATTTTTGCATAAATATATCTATATAATGAGTTGTCACCTTTCTTGATATAATTTCAGAATGCAATTTATAGAAGGAGTTTAGTTGCAACAATATAAATACAGGATGAACATACAAGAGGTATTAGGAGAGCCTATGTCCCACCCCACCCTAGCATGCGCATTATACAGAACATATATTTGATTAATAATTAATTGAAAATTTATGTATTTTTAAAGAAAAGGATTGTTCTGAGACCCATTATTTATGATCTTTATTAACAAATTAAGACTGCACAAATATTTGTAAACACATAAAAAATATTTTTTAATTCGTTAAATTTTTAAATATATGCATCGATTTATCTTTAACATAAAATGTAGATTTAAGTATTATTAATAATACAAAATAAACATTTTTAAATTTTCACGCAGGAAAGAAAAACTATTTTAACTATCACTTCAACACAAACTATTTCTAACATAATTTTAACGCAAACAAAACAACTTTTGAAATGATAAAGATTTTTTTTAATTCTTTTCACTTTCCTTTTACTTTTTAATCTTATTAAAGTGCACTAAATTATATATTCGAAAGAAACATGATTGTGCGATAAGTATTTTCAAATGCAAATATATAATATTTTATCATTATTTCTTAAATAAATATTCAATAAATTTTTCATTAAAAATATTTTTGAGTACCACGCTTTTTCAATAAAAAAAAAAAAAAAAAAAAAAAAAGTTATCACTTACAGATTATCCCACACAGTCACCATAAGACATCTATAAACCCGTATAAAAGTTTAAAAATGATTCATTAAACTTCTACAAATATCCTGATCAGATATTTGTAGAAGTCAAATATTGATATAAATTGATATAATTTGATATAATTTGATATCAGATATTTATTAGCACGACAAATGTCACTCTTTTTTATATCCATTAAATGTCTGTTATATATCCGATAAATCTACAAATCTCCAATAATTGGACTTGTTAGACCTAACAGATATTAAAAATATCTAAATCTTCTTTTGATCTAACATATTACATCTATTACACATCGAAAAATGCACGTCTAAATTTCGTCTACATTTAAACATCTAATAAATATCTATAATTAGTACTGGATATCCAGGACTTTAAATGGACATTTTTTAGATATTTTTTAACTTTTATGGATCATTTGGATGTAATTTGGATATCTAATGGATATCAGTGGCTGTGTGGGATATCTTCCATTGAATAATATTGAGTAATATGGAATTTGCTTTATAAATAGTAGTGGTATTTAAAATTGAGTATGCCAACTTATGTCGCTAAACGTGCAATAATTACCATACACGTAACTGCCAATTACACAGGCCTACAAAAATAAAGTTGACAAAATTTGATTTTATGATTTTAGCTGATCTTTATGTTTTTCGATGTGCTGAAAGCGAAAATGCAGCCTATTTTTCTCTGTCACGTATAGATTTTTCTCAATATAGGGTGTTTAGCGACACAGTTTCTTACATATGCCATCCTAACAATAGTTTGGTTGGCTTGGTAGTATGGTTTTACGTCGCACTAGTGCTGGACTGCTATAAAAACAGGTATCTATGAATAATTAATCGGGGAAACATACTACAAAACATGACATGCCACATAATTATACTGGTGGAACAGTAATGGAAGGAACTGTATTGGTGGGCACCCTGTATTAGTAAAATTTTGTACGTGATACAGAAAAATTGGCTGCATTTTCGGTTTCAGTACACCAAAACACATAAAGACCGGCCAAAATTATGAAATCAAAATTTTACTTGACGACCTATGTTATCTGATATTTAGACTTGAGACTCAAAGCAGGAATTTTCTACAATGGTTTTCATTTTACTTAATCCTGAAAAATTAATTTCTATAACAAATACTAGTGTGAAATCTAATTTAAAATTTGGAAATGTTGTCAAGTAATATTTTACGGTTCGAAACGCTGGTGTCAACCCCTACAAATAAAAACGATGAACCTAGTGCAATAATGTTGATAAAGTAAATGCCTCTCTCTCTCTCTTTCTCTCTCTCTCTCTTAAAAAAATATTTAAATGAATGAGAAAGCGAAAGTATAGAATAATTTTTAAAAACATACAAATATGTTGTGCATATGGGAAATCCAAGGGGAAAAGCGAAGCCCTAAGAATATGATCTAAAGTATTTAGATTTTATTCCTTTAAAATAATTTTTTGTAAACTAGAAAGCAGCAATTACTTCGAAATTAACAGAATTTTTAGTTTATTTACTGAGAAAAGTAACTATAGTAGTTGCTTCTCTCACTAAAGATAATGAAATATTGCAACAAGTTCTAGTGAATGAATACATCATAGGTAGATTAAAAACCTGCAACACAAATTGAACTTTCACAAGAATTTTTCTCACATTTTACTAGGAAGAGAAAGTTAGGGCTAATTTTTAGATTTCTCTCTAACAAGCCAAAACCCAAATTTTCTATTATCATGATCAACTTTTCAATAAAGAACATGGTTTTAAAATCAAAAATTTTCACCAATATTACTCTCATAAAACGAAATTTCCTCAGTAACTTGGAAGAATTTCATAAAGATCATATCGAAGATGTTTCATCTCACATACAAGTTTCCATTATCTCTCAGAAATAACTTTTCATTAAATTCTCCAAGTAATGACTTTTGTGTTAAAGCGAGTATATAAGTGGGAAAATTTCCTAAGATATTTATATTAGAATCTGAGTTTGAAACGTAATTTGTCGTTTGTGATAAAAATTATCTAGTTACATGTATTGTCTGAATCTTTAGAAACATATGAATGATTAAAATCGCAATCTGTTTGAAAAATATGTTTAATGAACCATTTATGATATTAGTATAATGTAAGTTTATAATATTTAATATTTAATAAAACATTATTATTTAATTTGATTTGAAATTTCCGTTTTACTAATATCATTTCAAAACAATATTCTTAAAATATGATTGGATATTGCAGAAATGCCTAAATTATAATGCTTAAGTCGTATTATGTATATCCATATTAAAATATTATTTTGTTGTAAATTAACAATTCGCTGAAAAATCAATTTGACTACAATTATTTTTAGTAGAAAAAATAGTATTTACTCTTAAAGAAAAAGGCGCTACTCAAAATATATTTATTTATTTATTTAAGCATTATAAATGTATTAAATTTAGTTATTATATATATATATATATGTGTGTGTGCGTTTGTGTGTGTGTGTGTGTGTGTGTGTGTGTGTGTGTGTGTGTGTGTGTGTGTTATTGAGATGCGTAAAACTATGTTTTCTGTAGAAAAAAAGCATGTATAGACTAAATCATTTATTTAGAGGAACATACTAAAGAATTAAAATTCTACTGATTATGATATGTTTGTATATTATCTATTCTATCAAAAGGTTATAGGCCGAAATCAATACCGCGTCCATAACCGGAGGCATTATCCTATAAATATAATGAATTCAAATAATGTAGAATAAATAAAAATAATCTGCTGAATAATAGGGGGTGCAAATAAGACTTTGCGTCTCCTGATCTGCAGACCCGTTAGTTAAATAGTTTGCATATATACTTAAATGTAGAAAGTGATTGACTGTGCATTTATTAAGAATTTAAAAGAAAATATTTTAATAAAGATGCATTTGTAAAATTTTTAAATGCTCAAAGATTAATTTTAATGTCATTTTGGATAGCAAAAACTGATAATGAAATTTTGAATTGAAATCAGAAATACTTTTAAATCTAAACATTTAAAAATAAGAGTGTTAATAGTTAATATAATTCAAAATAGCACAAATATTTACATATACATATAGTTTTTAGACAGGGTAGTGACAGGCTATATATCTTCAATGATTCTTCTACCAATATATTTCTTTTGAAAATTTTAATATTAAGTTTTCAAGATCAATTAAATAAAATTTACGATATAAATGTACTGGCGGAGAATAAGAGAAAAGGCGTAGCTGTAACCACCTTGTTAGAGGTAATTTTAAAATAAGTGAAAATGTTATTAATAAATTTGTACTTATACTTAAATGCCGAACATGATTTATTGTGCGTTTATTAAGAATTAGAAAAAAAAATGTTTTAATGATGACACATTTATTTATTTATTTATTTATTTATTTATTTATTTTTAAGCACACAGATTAATTTTAATGTAACTTTTCACAGAAAAAAGTCTTATATTGATTAACGGAATTAAATCAGAAACATTCTTTAAATCTAAAATTAATACAAAAACGTATTAATAGTAAATGTATATAAAATATTACAAAATTGTATCATTTATTTTAACTTTCATTTTAAAATCTGGCAATAAGGAAATTTTTTTCACTTAAAAATAAATGTTTTAAAGCATATCATCCTCTTTAAAATTTTTAATTTAAATTCATCAAGAATTCATAACGTAATTAATATACTGATAGCAATTTCAAGTGAGAATGCCCATCAATTTTAAACAGTTTCTTACAGATTAAAATATTTTTTGTTTCTTTAAATATATTTTATGTATTCTAAAAATAGAAAATAAAATTTAAGAGGAAACAATTACTTTATATGCAGTTATATTTTAGAAAAACTCTCTACACTTATGATAAGGAAGTATTAATGTAATTTTATAAAAAATAAAGTTTATTTCTAGAATAATTTTAAGTGTTTGTGTGTGTATATATACATTTTTTCCTTACAGATATTTTTGAAATGGCAATATCTTTATAAAAATTTATTATTACCGCATAAAATACAGTTAGTCTAAATTTCGCAATTGCTTAAGAATTTAAGACTATTTTATCTCTTAATATTTTCACTATTATTTTTAAATTAGAATGTTTATTTTTTTATTATTTATTTTTTTATTTTTTTATTTTATTTTATTTTTATTTTTTATTTATTTTATTTTTATCTATTTATTTATTTATTTATTTATTTACTTTTTTTTTTTGGGGGGGGGGGGGGGAGGGGATATTTTTAGAATTCTCAAATTAGAAATGATTTTTTTAAGACGAAACAATTAAATGATATGTATTTATTGTTCAGAAAAAAAAATTCTAAGTTAGTGGTTATGAAGTACTAAAATAGTTTATAAAACCTAACTTTTTTTTTTTTTTTTTTTTTTTTTTCTAAAACGCTTTTAGGTGTGTGTATGTTTTCACATTATTTTGTTTACAGATTTATTTAATTTAATTTAATTTTTTTTCAATACCTTTATAAAAATGAATTATGATCGAAAAAGTATAATTATCAAATGTTATTTAATTATCCTAAATAATTAAGTCTGTTTCATTTTTTTCTTCATAATTTTCACACTACTTCTTTATATATATATATATATATATATATATATATATTAAAGAATATAATATTTTCACAGTATATTCATTTTGCAGGATTCGATTAAAAAAATCTTATCACTTATTGAAATTATTTTGAAGAAGAAAATATAAATTTATTAAGGAAATCACTTGTATTGATTTTTACATTTTTTTATATTTTTTTCGTAAAAATAATCTCTTCGTTTTATGCGCTTTTTTTCTCAATATGTCCAACGTAAGGAAATTTATGTGATCACTAAAAAATTATGACATGAGTTTGAATATGTGTGTTTTGTAGGGTTCCAACAAGAATTTTTTTATAGTAATACAAGAATAGAATAATTCTTATATAGTAATATTTTTAACTAGTGAATATTAACCATTATTCATATCTAAAGTTACTGTATAAGAAAGTTGTATTTTAATTTCTCTTGGTGGGAATCCTGGTGTTTAAGTAATAGATTCTAATTTATTTTTTATTCATAAATTTGTAACTGTATATATAGTGTATATATATATATGTATATTTAAGCAATGTAAGTACGTGTATGTGCATGTATTTTTAACACGCTTTTATTAGCTTCACCTGTATGTATGTTTGTATGCATCAATGTATGTTTGTAACCACTCTGGGAACAAACAAAAATTCTATATTGTATAAAAAAGACTTGCCCTACGTGAACGCTGTGGCCGTGAGGTAAAGCTCCGCGCTGCGAACCTAATGGTTTAGCGTTCGAGCCCAGTCAGGGGAGATTTTTTTTAAATTGGTTTTTGTTTAATTCTAATTTATTTTAATTAAAGATTTAAATGTATGTAAATATTATGGTGTGTCACTCATACGATTTTCTCTTACCCTGTATTTTAATACTAAGATAGATATTTTGTGCTTTTTAGTTCACATTTCTATAAAAGCGTGTTCTTTATTTTTTTTAAACTTTAATATTTCTGTGTATGATTAAACACGGCAACGCATAAATGCTTCATTATATTTAGTCGAAACTTGATTGGCATTTTATTCGCCATTGTTTCTCGAGATGCTTAAATACTACCATAAGTATATTAAAAAAAAAAAAAAAAAAAAAAGAAAAGAAAGAAAGAAAGAAAGAAAAAAAAGAAAAAAAGAAAAAAAATGCATACAATAAATCTTTTTTATACATTATGGAATCAAATAATTTGAAGTGTGTTTTGATAGTAACAAAATGTTTAAGGAGTAGAAAATGGCATTTGATACATTGCTCTGTTTAAGTATTACCATTATGTAAAAAGTGTGTTTGATATTTATCTTTAATGTGGCTTTTTTACGGAACTGTGGAAGACTTTCTGCATGTCTCATTCTATCGTATCTATTTTCTGAAGCGCAATAAGATGATGAATTTAGTACTTATATATTTTAGAATTTCATTGCTGCATGATCATTTTACTATGAATTAGGTGCTCTGTATATATAGTTCTTTTATTGTGGTGGGAAAAAAAATAATAAGGGCACATTTTGCTCGAATATACCAACATAAAATCTTAAAGAGAAATAACTAAATAATCCGCTATGGTTTTTTTTTTTTTTTTGTTCATTTGCTGAATTATTAACTTATGCAAATATATTTATACGCTTGGGTACCGCTGAACATTAGTAAAATTGAATTCTGATCACATTTTTACAATCCTGTCGATGTTAATGATAACAATTTATATGAATACTAATCCAACAATAATTTAACAATTAAGTTCCTATTATATAGTGTACGTATATATCTTTTAAAAAATCTTGATTTTTATTGTAGATACAGAATGAAACAAGAGACAAAATGAAACGAATCAAAATAAGACTTTCGTTTATATAATCGCAGATGTTTTAACATCATTATATTTGTCGTACAATTATTTTCAAAAATTGTCTGAAACAATTTAAACCATGTCATTTTTCATTTGTCTTCTTTATATGTATCTCATTAGAGAAAAATCATTTGGATGTATATTAAGGAATGTATAGATATATGCAAAAAAAGAGAGTTCATATAATTTTCTTTAATAAAATCAATATTCTATACAGAAACGAAAATAATATAGTTTTTATAATGGAAATAAAAATAAAATAATTGTGATCGCTCTTTAGCATTAGGTTATCGTTAAATAGTCTGTGTCGTAACAATATGAAGTATTGTTAATTGTTAAACAATTTTCGAAAAGAGAAAAAAAAAAGAAATACTAAAATATATTAAACAAATGCAATTTCAAAAAACAGTAAAACTGTTACATTTTCTGTATTTTTTTCCATTATTATTTTTTTTATAGAAAGTCTTTAGCAATTGTGAAAAAAAAAAAAAAAAACAATAATAATAACAAAGTTATAATAAACTCAACCAATATAAAATAGTTAGGCACAAATACACATATATCATTCTGTAATTGCGATTTTTTTTTTTTTTTTTTTGTTAGGCAGAAATATTCAGAAAATTTAGACGAAAATCCTTCGTCATTCCTTATTTCTAAACATTTATTTATTTATTTATTTATTTTATGTGTATTAAATTCTGACAAGCGTGTTATTTATTTTTCAAGTGAAAAATTAATTAAATATAGCCATTAAAAACAGTGTTTAACACTTTTGTATCATTAGCGTATATATACGCTTAATTTTTCTTTTCTCTATCACCGGAGCCGTAGGTATGCGCTCAGCTTTGTTCATCATTATCATTATTCGTCAGGTAAAATATAGAAATGCAGAGTGTTGCTTCTATTCTTATTTCCTTGTGATGCAGATTGGTTAAAGAAAAAACATAACAAACAAAAATAAATAAATAAATATATATATATATATATATATATATATATATATATACTCAGATTATTAAGAATGTTTCAATATTTAACAATAAGTATTATTTAAGCATTTTTGTAATCATCATATGAATATAGAAACTCTTCGACGAATTGTCAGTAATAAATTATCAATATGAACTTCGAAATAGAAATTTATATTTTTATAAAATAATACTGTAAATAAAAAAGAATGCTAATTGTTATGAGAAAAAAATTCATGATTGATGACCAAAAAAATGCATTGTTTTTAAAACAATACGTTACACGGACAAAAAGATTTTTTTTTTTTTTTTTTAATGGATATCGTTTAAGTTAATGGCTTTAAATCAGAATTGTCCATTTTTTATCCGCTTTTAAAACAAAAAGATTTTTTTTTTTTTTTAAGTTACTTTAAAATATTAAGAATACCTTTATTTATGTTTAAAAAATGAAACATTAAAAAGGAAAAGTATAAAGCTTTTCGCAACATTAAAATGCTTTTCAGCTTAAAAAAAAAAAAAAATAAAAAATAAATAAATAAATAAATAAAACAAAAACTCGATAGTTTTGTTGAGAAAATACTTGTAACAAATATAAAATGTTTTAACAAACAGATATAAAGTCCGCAGCATGTGTTTTATATTTACGTAAATATCTAAGGATTAAAAAAATATCTTATTATAAACATTTTCAAATGTTATTACAATTTTCGAACAAATATGTATTAAGATATATATACACTGTCTTTTCAAAAAGGACCTGTCACTTATGATTTCAGACATTTTGTTGAATATCTCAAAATTTACTTGACAAATTATCTTGAAAATTCAAGAATGAGAAGAATATGTTATATATATTTCAGCGAAAGTTTCTCCCTGTAAGTGGAAAGTGGATCAGTAAAAATTAAAGAAATTACATAATGTTTGTGACCGCACTGTAAAAAAAACGTCTTAAATGCATTCGTATTGTTGCATGTAATAATGAGGCTAATTTTTTTTATGTGTATTTATTTGTATGACATTAGCACATATATCCATTTTGATATAAAAGTTTCTTTTATAAATTACAAAGTAAAAATTCCTTCATTTAACCCTCCACGTACGGTGCCCGTGATTTCAACGGGCAAAAGAACTTTTCACATTAAATTTCATTTACACCACAATTTCTAAAATACTATTTTTAACAGATAAATTATTGGAAATTATTATCGCTGTAAATTACATTTCCACCACTAATTGTAAAATGCAATGTTTGATTTTTATAAATCATGAAAACTAATGAAACATGTTTTTATTCAAAAATAGTGGTATTGAAAAATAAGACTATTTGGAATCTATGTATGTAAATACAGTAAATATAAAATCATCTCCCCGTACGCGGAGGGTTAATTTGCCATTTAAAGTGTTAAATCCAATACAGAGACATTTATAAGAAACTTGACGAAATAATTGCTTGACGATTGCTAAAGTACAACTATTTTTGCAACGT